>WNYA01003785.1:0-22608 GCA_019512145.1 Engystomops pustulosus
AGAAGGTGAACTCCGGGGACCTGAGCGGGGAAGCGACACATGCAGGAAATCGGGCGGATGATCTTAGTGAATCGCTGTGCAGTGCATTATACACGGACAATGCACTTTCGTTGAACTCAGCGCATGGGTAAGTAAATGTGCCCCATATTGTGAGTTCTCGACCACGAGTGTTTAGATCTGTGTTCGGGAACAGCTCCTCCCCGATGCGCTTGAATTGCGCTTCTAAACTTAAATCAAGTGCAATGTGCAAAAGTAGCCTAAGCCGTCCTGGTATATTAGAAAGATAATTAAAGGGGTTTTTTTTCAAGTTTTTGATATTGATGAACTATCCATAGTATTGGCGATCAATATCAGATGGACAGTGATCTGATACCCCACACCTGGTACACGCCAGGGTGCTGTAAATCCTTTCCAGTTCAAGTACATGGGTATGCAAGGCAGGTGATCGGCAGGGTAGGCGGCTGACCTGTTATTAATCACATGCGTTTCCGTAGAAATGTATTTATGATCGGGCCACTCTGCGCTTTGAATCTGTTTCTAGTCCCAGCGGCGCGGGTGACGACACCCTTACCGTTTACATAAGGGGGTGTGTGGTTCATAAACACTGATTTTTATGGCCACATAAAAAGGAAGGTAAGAAAATAAATGTGATCTCTGGGGATGAGATCAGTGTAACAGCCTTTCAAGGTGATTGCAATAAAGTTTGCTACATTATGACATAGTTTATTGTTTTGGCAGAACCCCCTAGATGCCCCAGCACATGGCTACCGTGGCATGTAAGTGTGTTAGAGGGGAAAGACTCCCTCTGTAAGCTATTGGAAACAGGCAAACATGATTATGTGGCAAATTTAGGCCCCCGAGTCTCCCTGTAATGTAACGTAATGATAAATAGTAACATAAAGATTTGCTCACAATGTAGCGGTGAGCGGGCGATGATGTCTCTGTGGCCACTTCCATCTCAGAACATCCTGCATGAAGCCTCACAATGGCAAAATACTGTGTATCAAGTGTCATCTTGATCTCATGGTAGCAGCATGATGAGGAGGACTGTTTAAAATACCAATTCTTATACAACCAGAACATTTATTGGATCACATCTATGCTGTGAATTTTGCTGTTAAGCTCCATGTCAGAAATCAACAGATTGTGCAAAAAGTAATGAAACATTGGACATGTGCAAGTTTAGAGAAGGTCGATAGGTTACCGGGGTATTTTAGTTTCATCCTGAAATTTCTACTTGAGGCCACTAGAGGGCGGCTCTGCCATTTACTCTACCGATACCCTCATAATAGATTTGTATTGAATTCCTAGGAGGGTAATAATTTGATAAATCTCATATATGTCCCCATCATAACATCTAAAACATTGGGGCACATAAGCTTTTCCTTGATTTTATGATATATATTTCTGGGAAAGTTGGGTGCCAGCCAGTATGGCAGCTACAGCTCCCACATGGGTTTGTCAGATATCCATCTGAATAGCTAACCAGGCTTATTATGCTTGGACATACTTGCTGACCCTATATCCTGATATGGTTGCCATCAGTAACCGATTTCAGGAGATCGGGAAAGCTGGGTGACATCCCTTCTTAATTTATATCAACAGATCTATTGCCACTCAGCTTTCCCATAAATTGAGTAACTAAAATGGATCTTAAATCGCCGAAAATGTCCCTTTTCTTTCACCGTTATACAGTACCAGGAGCTATTAAGTTCAGGAGATTTTCAGATTCCATTCAGGAGACTGGGAAAGTTGGGTGCATGGTTTATTTTAGTACATTCATCAGAGACTCTATCTATTGTACTTTGTGGAGAGAAAGCTGGGTAGCAATTATTATTACCAATCTATTATCCACTCAGCTTTCCTTGATTGAACAAAATAGATGGGTAATTATTAATAGTCAAAGGGGTTGGCCACTTTACCGCATGTTTTTGTAATTTGTGTCTAAGTTTGGGGTGTGTGATATTAGGAAGTGACGTCTCCTGTCTTATACCTCATCAGCCGGACATTCCTGACCATAAAATGGCGGCAGATGGAGGGTCATGTGATCTCTCTCTGTCCATGAGCAATCGGCCTGCCAGGTCTTATATTCATGAAAACTATCCTAAGGTTCTGGCAGGGCGATTGTTAATAGATAGAGATTATATGACCCTCCATCTGCCGGTCAGGAATCTCTGGGTGAGATTTTTTTTAACTGCTTTGGGAAATTCCCACATCATGTCCTTAGGCTTCTTGTCGGCCATGCTTGGTGTAAGGGGCTGCCATACAAGGTAAAAAAGGAGGCATTGTTCTCTATTTCCCACCTTGGAAAACGTATTTGCATATTTCCCAGAGGTAAAAGACCGGAGACGTCACTTTACATATCAAGGAAGCGAAGCAGGACTGGTAATAGATGTATCTTGGTAAATAACCTCATACCCTGCCCCCCACATACATTATACATTACAAAACACTGGAGGTAATATGGCCAACCCCTTTAACAATGACTCCGGGTGATAGTATCACTATGCAGCCACTGCCCTAGTTTCAGGTACATTTGGAGGTCCTGTAATGCCTGCCCGCATATTCTAGCTAAAATCTGGCACTTCAAGACATTGCTCTATAACCGCCCCCTCCCCATGATTTCCTGTGAGTGGGTGTTATAGGGCACATACATAATACCGCACACACATAATACCGCACACACATAATACCGCACATACATAATACTGCACATACATAATACTGCACATACATAATACCGCACATACATAATACCGCACACACATAATACTGCACATACATAATACCGCACACATATAATACCGCACACACATAATACCGCATATACATAATACTGCACACATATAATACCGCACACACATAATACCGCACATACATAATACTGCACAAGCAGACACTCCCGCCAGTATCGGTAAACACAGTCCTGGAAACAGCGCCACATTGTTTTCAGTTGGTTAGATTGGTAGCACCTAATTTAGAGCCGCACTGTATTCTCCGATGTTGAGGTCTATCCCATCCGTGGCGTCAGTGTAAATTCGTAGGCCACGGGAGTGGACACCCCCGTAAGTTGTAGTTGTAACACGTGAAAGTGCCAGACCCATGCCATTCAATAGCACCAAGGGCTGACATGTATTAAGAATAGTCGGTTCCCAGCACAATGACAGACCGGGGCCACGTGGAAAAAAAAAGAGCAGTTCAGCGGACAAAACAAGAAGACGAAACAACAAGCGGAAAATAAAAAAACAGAAGCAAAGACAGGGAAACAGGATGAAAGTGACTGCACCACCCCGACCGTGTATGTAGGTGAACCGACGGCCGAGACACCCACAAAAATCCACCTCCCCTACAACCTAGCAGCAGATACAATTGTATTATAGTACATCTTCCCCAACATGGAGGGACATCAGTAAGATGATCTATTTCTACCAGCAGCTCTGACCATACTAAACTGCAACAAGACCTGGAGATCTGTTGTATGTTATGAGCTGATTAGTAGAGCAGGATGTGAGAAAAAAAACGGCTTTATATTCCAGGATTGCAGCTGGACTAAAGCAGTGGGGGAGTCTCCCAACACGCTGCAGTCTTAACTACACTGCACTCCCCCCTCTGCCTGTAATACTAATCCATGTGTTGTTAGTAGAAGCAGAACTGTGAAAATTTATTTATATTAAGGATTATAGCTGAACGGAGAAGTTCTGCTGCACTGGTGTGGTTATCTCTTTACTGAGCACAGCACACGCCTGTGGCTCAGGTAAGAGCAGTATCAGGCTTATGGTTAGATAGGCAGCCATAAGGGGGGGGTTGGAGAGCATTTTGTAGCAATTTAAGAACACACACCAGTGTTGAGGGACCCCCCCCCCCCCACTGCTCCAATCCAGCTGCAATCATGGAATATAATACACTTTCACATCCTGCTCCTAACAACACACACGCAGATCACAATGTATGGTCAAACATGAGCCTTCAGTGTGAACTGAGTGAAGTAAGTTACAGTCATTCCCCTCACCCCCGAGACAGACATCCATACAGGATCCCACAGGTTGGGCCTCATAGGTTGATGTGAGAGCCCTATAGATGGGGGGGAGGTACATACATAAGGTTTTACACAAGAGCTCCAAAGCAAAATAGGATCTCTGCGCGTGCATGAATGGAAGCACAATTCCCCATATGAAGACTACATAAAAGAGATACACTGTAACCTAACGATAGGTCCGAGATGTTCCAGCTGCTTCGGACGCACGGGTCACGGATATCCATATACAGCTTATCACTTAGGGTGGAGCATCCCTTAAATCCCACCCCCCAATGGTGTCTATTTCCCTTATATAACTACACAATGGGTGGGATACTCCTGGTAAGCGGACGTGTCGGTGGATTAGGGTGCAACTGGGAGAGGGGATAACTGATTCACAATACGCGCCCAGTGTTTCAAGAACAGGTTTTTCCAAGTAATCTGGAAAATAGCGTCCGAGGTGAGGGAAAGGGTGCGTCCCCGCGGTTTTTAGCAGCATGTAAATAACTGGAGAGACAATAAAAACCACCAGGCTTTCATCTTATCTACAAACAGGCTGTACCCGCCCCAAACGCACACGCGGAGCGAGACAGACATCCTCAGCACCGCACCGGGGTGGAGGACTGCCCGGGCATGGCAGCGGGACACGGAGGGGTGGGGGGGCCCGGCTAAGAGGGCGGACAATACAGCGGGAACGAGAGGGGTGGGGGGGCCCGCTAAGAGGAGGACAATACACCTGGACACGCGAGGGGTGGGGGGCCGGCTACGAGGAGGACAATTACACCTGGACACGGAGGGGGGGCCCCCGGCTAAGAGGGGACAAACACCTGACACGGAGGGGTTGGGGGCCCGGCTAAGGAGGAGGGACAATAAAAGCGGGACACGGCGGGGTGGGGGGCCCGGCTAGGAGGCTAGGAGGAGGGACAATTACCGGGAAACGAGGAGGGGTGGGGGGCCCGGCTAGGAGGAGGACCAATACACTGACCCGAGAGGGGTGGGGGGCCCGGATAGGAGGAGGAACAATACCACCTGGACACGAAGAGGGGTGGGGGGCCGGCTAGAGGGGGGACAATACACCTTGGACACGAGAGGGGTGGGGGGCCCGGCTAAGAGGAGGACAATACAGCTGGACACGAGAGGGGCTTTGGGGGGCCAGGCTAGGAGGAGGGACAATACACCTGGACAGGAGAGGGGGGGGGCCTCCGGCCTAAGAGGAGGACATACATCTGGACCGAGAGGGGTGGGGGGGCCCGGCTGAAGAGGAGGGACAATACGCTTGAAACGAGAGGGGTGGGTGGGCCCGGATAAGAGGAGGACAATACAGCTGGACACGAGAGGGGTGGGGGCCGCTAAGCGGAGGACAATCAGCTGGACACGAAGAGGGTGGGGGGCCGGCTAAGAGGAGGACAATACAGCGGACACGAGAGGACGGGTGGGGGGGGCCGGCTAAGAGGAGGACAATACAGCTGGACACGAGAGGGGTGGGGGGCCCGGCGTAAGAGGAGGACAATTACAGCTGGACACGAGAGGGGTGGGGGGCCCGGCTAAGAGGAGGACAAATACAGCTGGACACGAGAGGGGTGGGGGGCCCGGTAGGGGGGAGGGACAATACAGCTGGACACGAGAGGGAGTGGGGGGCGGCCCGGCTAAGAGGGAGACAATACGCCTGGACACGAGCGGGGTGGGGGGCCGGCTAAGAGGAGAACAAATACGCTGGACACGAGAGGGGGGGGGGCCCGGCTAAGAGGAGGACAATAACAGCGGACACGAGAGGGGTGGGGGGCCCGGCTAAGAGGAGGACAATACAGTGGACACGAGAGGGGTGGGGGGCCCGGCTAAGAGAGGACAAATACACCTGGACCCGAGAGGGGTGGGGGGCCGGATAGGGGGAGGACCAATGGTATTTTGTAAAGGACCATTCTATTATGTAGGACACACCACAAACATCTGCTGGGTAGACAATGAGAAGGATAGGATGCTGGATTTTAAAGGGGTTGGGCCACATTACCTCACGTTTTTGTATGTTGGCGTTGTGTGTGGGTGTGGAGGGGGGGGGGGGCAGGATATTAGGTAGTTACCAATAACATCTATCATAGTCGCTGACATCATTCAGCCCAGAGATTCCTACCGGAAAATGGCGGCAGCTGGCAGTGGAGGGTCCATGAGCAATCACCATGCCAGGGACTATTTATGAAAATAAGGTAAGGACAGGGAGATTGCTCATGGACCGATGGAGGGTCAGTGATCTCTATCTGTGGCCATTTATGGAAGGGTAAAGACAGTGACGTCACTTTACATATCAGGAAAGCGGAGCCGAACTAATAATAGTGTTATATTGGTTGAATTACTCATAATCCTACCCGCCACCCCCCCCCACACACACACCACAATACAAAAGACATGAGGTAAAGTGGCCACCCTTTAATAAGTTACTCCTTAGCCAACACGAGAGGAGGCTGGCAGAGGTTACTACCCGAACCATTCAGAACACATGCCTACTTGGATTGAGTGAGGTGATTGTGTATGGAGGGGTGCCCGGATGTTAAGATGCATCAGACGAGGTGCTCAGCATATAACCGGATTCTCTAGGAGGTTAAGGATGAGACTGGGTTCAGTTTGGCATGAAATATGGACCATATCTCCGCCATGTTTCATGGATCAATCAGTGGGATGAAAGATGCAGGGAGTCCGGGTCCTGCATAGTTGTCTTTACAGTAATGACGGGCGACAAGCACCCCGGTGACGCCAGACCATGAGGAGTCCCAACGGAAACCTTCTGCTCTTCCGGGATTTACCTGGACCGGAACCTAGGAGTAGAGTGACCAATGAACCTGCTGAACTCAGGTCAGTGATTCTGGTTTGGTCCAGTGCCTCCTGCAAGCAGCCAGGACCTCAGTGGACAAGGGCTGAAGAGTCTGGAGGGACGGCCCCACCGTATAAGCCATGGGGGCCATAGTGTACTGCGTACAGACTATGTTAGATGATGCTGCGACGACTTCTAAACTTAATTTGTTGCGACGTGCCAGGTGACGGATGACCACCAGCTCTTCCTATGGGGGGGGGGGGGGGGGGGGAAATCAAATGACAGCAAGTAATCATGTGATCACAAAAGTCACAGCAACGGAGGAGAGAGCAAAGGAGGGAAACACGTCCTATGCAAGACACATAACTTAGCGTTTGGGAACTACAAACCCCAGATTTCCGGCGACAGAGAATACTGGAAGAGGTAGTTTTTCAAAAGTCAATAACCAGAAATCGCCAGACCCCCCACACCCCCCAATCTTGTCCGTACTTACAGAGGCCCCTTGCTATTCCCGGCCGCAGGACCATTACCACTAGGCTCCAGGTCGCTGCTGAATGAAGCGTCTTCGGAGTCTTCAAAGGATGAAGCCGATGAGAGACGGAGGAACTGGACACTTGCGTAGAAAAAGGGAAGGCCCCGGGGACCCCCGCAGCCGCTGTCCGAAACAGGCGGACTCTGCCTCGCCCGAGGGGGAACGTCCAGGTGAACACCGATTCATTGAATGGGGGGGACAGAGCGAGATGGAGGGACGCCGCGTTTGGGACTGAACTCGGGGTTGACGATGAGTCGGGGGATGGTAAAAGCGGGGGCTATCAGCGTCATAAGGAAAGGGGGGCCCCTTCGCTTGTAGAGAGTCTCCGGATGATTTGGCGGAAATAGTCTGTTATACGGCGGGATACTGGTAATTTTAGGCTGCCGATTCCAGGAGTCGCCGCTCCACAGCTCCTCCACAGGAAATGATGGGGGCGCAGATGGAGCCCACTTTGTGATCAGTCCCGACACAGAGATGGTAACGCGTGGATAACAGGCCGACACAGGACGATCCAGAGACTTCTCGGAGGAATCCGGCACAGACTCCATGGTGCGTATCGCTTGGTGAGTCTCTTCTGCCTTCTCCAGTTACTGAGGAGGGTCCAGATCTCCGAAACTTCACTAATCCTAATGATCAATGACCGCTGGCGGCGCTCTACAGGCCGCTCTGCATCTGCCCCCCAGTACCAGGTTGACCCCAAAAACCATCTTCTTCCACCGTCTCCAGCCAAAACTCTCTTTCCGGTATTCATGGCGGGATCGCCACTTGGACATATCCCTTCTGAGCCGCCCCTCCCTGCCCATCCAGGTCTAGTCAGGGGCTGCAGCAGGTGGCTTTACTCGGTGCTGTACCTTCAAAGGGTACAAAACGGGCTCGCACCTCTGGAGGGCCGGGTTAAATCGCTGCACGGATCCAGGTTTGGTCTCCTGGTGTACCCTGCACTTACGTAGGTACCAGGCTAGGCGAATATGGGGCTGCTGTATATGTGGTGTGTTGTACTCTGTGATAGACTGCGGATACACTGCACTGTACTTGTGTATACGGCTGAATATATACTATGTGTATAGGATGCTGATACCCTGTGCTGTACTAGCTACCAGGCTATGGCGCTACTATGGGGCTGCATGTTGTATATGTTGTGATGTTAATCTAGTGTATAGGATGCTGTATACCTGCACTGTACCTGTGTATTACGGCTGATATATATCGTGCGGTACTCTGTGTATAGATTGCGTATACCGTGTGTACTCTGGTATACGGCTGATTGTACCCTTGTATAGGACTGATGTTACTCTGCGCCGAACTCTGTGATATAGGACTGCTGTATCCTCTGCGCCGTACTCGGTATACGGTGATGTTATACCCTGTGTGTATCGGCTGTTGTGTACTCTCACCCCTGCCTCTCTGTCCGCTGATAGTGTGCTTCTTTCCCCGTCCTGATTACACTCAGGCGCGTGTACTTTCCAGCACGAGGCTGCCGCCGTCCCCTTCCCGGCCTCTGCCCCCCCGGTAGCTCCTCAAAGCCGGCTTTTTTGTCTTCCCTTCTCCGCTCTCGGAGATTCTGAGCGCTTCTTCCACTCTCGGGCGGAGGAGAAACTACAGCAGCTGGGGCCTGCGCGTAGAATAGTTTTGGCCATCACAGTCACGTTGAAGCGCGCTTCCCCTCCTTCATGCGAACGCACACGGCACCACCAAATCATGGCTAGTGGGCCGCTGTCGGCTCCAGCCCAAGCATCAGCGGGAGTGTAGCACTGCGCAGCGCCAAACTTTATTTACAACTTACAAAAGTTATCCCTCCGCATCGTAGTGTGGCTTTATTAAATAGTCCGTGGGAAAAAAAAAATGTCGCTGCAGTTTTTTTAGTCTTGCATTTTTTTTTTTCAGGGTTTTATCCTCATTTCAGGGAGATTTTATCTCTAACACACGTCCTAGCGTTTATTGCGGAAGAAGAAGAAGAAACAGAAAATAACACGGAGTTGTTAACCGCTGCCTGCAAACAGTGGGAAGTTGTTTAACGTTTTTATGGGTAAAGCGCAACCCATCACACTATTGCGGTTTCTTTATATGAGGCAATGTTTTTTTGTTATTGCAAAGTTTCTAGTATAAATTGTGATAACGATGTCATCATTAGGGGATCACATTATATGTTCTGGTATATATGTGTATAAATATACTAGGGCCAATCCTAAGATGTGGGGGGCAATGCAGGGTCGTGCCCCCTTCACCCATTTCCAGCACAATGGCAGGCAGGTCTAGTCAAATACCCAGGCAAACGGTAAAAAATTCTGGTTAAAAATTTTGCGATGACTGGCTGTGGAAAAACTCTTCAGTATCGGGACGGTGCGTGCTACAAATTTTATGTACTTCAGCCAGGGGACTGGGTAGATCCATGGTATTCCTTGATCAGTACAAAAAATGCAATGTTTTTTTGCACAGCGTGTAGTAACTCATGATAAAAACCTCGCTTGTTTTTATGGGTAAGGGTGATGCAAAGTGTGGCGTTTGAACCCGTTTTTGGTCTTTTTTTAAGCAGTCCATAAAAAATGCAGGCGTTTGTGACAGGTGTCACGATCATTTAATAAAAATGGTCAAAAAACAGACGCGTTTTTGGATGGACTGCTAAAAAAGGGACCAAAAACAGGTCAAAACGCTGTTGTGTGGCATCACCCGAAACCAGACAAGTAGCGGTCAGTCCGTGAAATCAACACCGCGATACGTGACCATATTTCACGGACTGAACTCAGCATCAGCGACGGGGACTCTGAGCATCATAGGGGGATACACGGTGATACATTGATGGAAAGTTCTTACAATGAGCCATTACACATAGGGGCGATTCACCGCTGGTGCGCCCCACCACTTGATGTAAACCCCACCATTCCAAATTTTATGTAGAGGCTCCGGCCCCCCTTCACACCCTTCACCTCCCACTTCATGTGTGGCATGTTGTAACAGGGAGAGGAAATAAGCAAATTCCCGAGTTGCACAGGAATAGCGAATAGTCAATGACTGGACACCGAAAATGACGTTAAGCTGCACCCCAAGCGCCCTTGGTTCTGGACATTAAGCAAAAGTACAGTTGGAAATTCATGCTAAACTACCACAGGCGACTCTACGTCGATGGGAGAATCGTCTTTGAATCCAGATAGTAAATCCATGGTAGGAGTTTAGACTCTCCCGAGCATCAAGGGCTCTGTTACTAGTCACCGGACACTTTCCCAACAGGGAGATGGCGTATTTGTGATCATATTGTAGAGGAAAAACCAGAAGCACAAACACTGAAATAGTTGGCAGAGCGATCGAACCGTTCGGTGGAGTGCCACTTCTTATTTGGGCGTTCAAATACTGGAGTGGAAATGACTGGTGAAAAGACGACGGGGTGAAAGTTGGCTTGAGAGTTTGTTGGGGAAAAATTAGGACAGTATAAAAAACCCCCCTTTAGGATACCATGTCACATGAAAGGAAGAGTGGTGACCACATCCCCTCTCCATTGCGGCAACCGTATCACTCCGGCGCACATTGCCACCTATGGGGGGACGATGTACGCCCCAAGTTGCGGACTCGCTATACACGTGCCCCCTTTGGTACGTGTGAAGGTATCTATACTGATGGGGTCTTAGTGTCTCCAGCACGATCTCAACCTCTATGCCATCAGCTTCACCAGGCAACACTGTGCATGTGCATAGGCTTTTCGGCCCCATTCGCGCACTCACAGAACCAATGCACCTGATTTCTTCAAGGCAAAAGACAGGGTGATCTATATAATTTGGCCCTAACCTCCGTTACATAAATCGGTCTATTGGTTGAGTTCTCAATCTTTTGGGGTTCAGGTTTCCTTTAATCGAAAATGACCCAAAAACATCCTGGGGTATATCCAACATCGCATAGTTTTTACGACTCAATTTTCCATGTATAGTTTCTATACATTTAAGGACAATCCTAAAATAATAAAGAATCATTGTGAGGAAGGAAAAAGCTATGCAGGAAGAATGGGATCTCTGCAACTATTTACCGGTAACTATGAGGAAGACATGTCTGAGATATTCCTCAGGGATACATCCAAAAACATTTCATAATGTCTATCCGTGGGCAGATAGTAGTAAAGAAGTATAATATAAACAGTAAAAGGAACCATCATTTCGGGCCTAACCTGGGGCGCAGGCTTACTCTCCTGGAAAACTCTTCAGAGGGTCTACCGGATACATGAAAATTACTGGATAATGAAGATCATCAAACAAGAGCAGAAAAGAAAAGAAATGGATGTAATTTGAGGAGCTCCTCACGGACGCGTAATAAGCAGCGATTGCTCTGGAGGGACATGAGCAAAAGCCATATTATGCATACTGCCTTTGAAAGTCCCCTAACCATTTTGTAGGAAAGGAGCCAAATCTCGTACTCCATTAGGCCAGCTGGCCATACCACATAAGGAGGGCTGCGTATTATATTTTTGGGGTAGGAGAAGTTTGGGAACTATGGGACAGATATTACAATTCTGTACCAGAAACCTATATAAGATATGCAGAGTCCCCGGTAACCTAAGGTCTCAAATAGCATCTGATATAGCCCCCAAACTATCACACTTATTTGTACTATTCCTTTGTGTAAGAATTGGTACGTATCCTTTAGAGGGCGTCAACCCAAGTATGTTATTGAACCGTGAGATGGGGGTCAGATACCCCAATTCTGTCACACGATTCCAGCACTGGAGGGCAACCAGAACTATACAAGGAACAAAGGCCAAAAAGCAGAAGGCACTATGCACTGTAAGCGCTATGCCGGACCCCACAGATACTGATTACCAGTCATATAGACAGAAATCAAGTCTATGAATATTTTAAGGGTTGTCCGCCACATCAAATTTTAGTAGAGGGGATACCAACTGATAATCCCATTGTATTCGATATGTGTGGTGAATATGGTCGAGGCACCCAGTTGTGAGACTCTAGTTTTATCCTCTATAGCGCCGAATAGATAGTTAGAGTACACTACTCCACTACTATTATAATATAATAATACTTACTATATTTTGGATACGAAACCACTGGTCCATAAATTTCCCTGACAGGTTTCTTTTAAATATTAGGTGAGGCTATGAGGAGAGTAATGTGGCCAGCCCACTGGTGTTTTCCATCAGGCCCAGCGGCCATTTTTGGTAACGTAGTGCAGCCATATTATTGCCAAATGTAACCCCTCTTCCAACAACTTAAAAGGACATATGTAGGCACCCCATGTATAACCAATGACAGCATACATATACAATATTCAAAAGGCAATATGCCGCACTTACTCTGACACTCATAGCAAATGGCCGCCAGCGATCAGGAAACAACGACGCATGATGATGAAACACATATACCACTTCAGTCTAAGATTTACTACATTAGTGCCAAATTTGGGAAATCCTCCATGACTACAAAACGCAATTTCTTGGTTTTCCTGAGGGGAGAGAAAACTATAACAAGGTAATACAGAGGGGGAGGGCTTAAAATATGAACTAAATGGTAAAATGGCTTCTCCTGGTGAGGGATTGCGGCATTGACACACATAACACATGACCGCGGCGACTCCAGTTACACACTAGTGACACAATCCCAGTGCGTGGACGATTATGGCTGCACTGATGTGGTGACCGGCGTGACTCTTCATGCTTGTCAGCAGCGATAGATGAACTCACATAATGCGCGGCCAGGAATAGTCCTGAATGGGTTGTATCACTGCCTCCCCTGGGCAGAGACTACAACACGAATCATGACTGATACCTAACATTAACGCGTGTCCCGACCCCATAAATAAGTGGAGGATAATAGGAATAGTAATTACAGTCATTACGTACCAATAGTTGTGTCTGACGAGAGTTTTTCGAGGTTTTTTATTTTGAACGCCCTGCGATGACCAGAGTAGTCGAGGCCCTCCCATCTCTCCCCCCGAGTAGTATTGCTGTCCCAGCCGGACTTCCAGACCGCTTGCTCGTTCAGCCGTGACTCCCAGAGTCTGAATTCCTACAGTCCGAAAGACTACCGACAGTAAGTCCTGCGTTCATCACACGCACTCGACCACCGAAGTAAACGATTGCACCTCTTGTTTCTTTTCGAGTTGCATTGCAGCGATTAGTCAAGCGCAGCAGGCTTGACATGTACGTCATTTCCGTCCTGCGCTCCTCCAGAACCTTGAGATCCCGTGATCAACTTAGGACGGGTTCCCGGGGGTTCATCTCGACATGAGATAAGCTGCCGACTCCCGCCCGAGAGGCCCGAGCCACTCTACTGATAGCCCACTGGAGGCACCATATAAGACAGGGGAAGCGTTATGGTGGAAGTGGTGGATGTAAGGATAAGTTCATCAAAGGTGGAACAAAAATTATCAATTCGGCCAAGGTATAAAAGAGAGACTTTTTAGTACTATTTTTTCAAGCCGATGTATTAAAGGGAGAGAGTAAGGAGGCACAGGTATCACACGTCCGGCTGTTGTCGTTGTATTTGGGAATTTTTCTTGGGGCTTTTCTGGTAGGTCAGATGTATCTTTAGCACAAAGTTTTTTCCTTATTGTAATGTGCGTTTGGTCTTTAGCCTGAATTTGACGAACTAACAAAAGCGTTTCGGCACAAAAGGTTTCAAATACAGGGAGTCCACCGGGTTGGTTAAACGTACAAGATAGGTCCGGAGGGTTTGTGGTTTGTTCTTAAGTTGAATTGAGTATGAAGGGGGAAACTGTATATTAGTTAATGTAGATCCAGACAAAAAAAAAATTTGCCACAGTGACCAATTGGAGTTCAACATTTTTTTGCTGTACATGGGGACCAAGGGATATCAATAAAAATGCATTAAAGGACACTCTACTTACAGAACTGATCAAGTAACAATCTGGTGAATATAGAACATCCAAAGAGGTCACCAGAGGTCAAAGAAAGGGTCTGTCTGTCGTAAACTAGGGTTGTCTTAAGTAGGGTTCAGACGCCTGAAGAGTAGGGGAAACTGCAGAGTCCAATCACGCGCAATCAGCTTTCGAAGACTAAATTGTCTACTACATGGTCAGGGGAAGCTATGTAGATTTGCGCAAAAATTTCTTGAACTTTTTAACAACAGCACAACTTTCACATCTGGATTCACGGTAATAACTCGGGGGAACAATGACCCAGAAAACTAGACAATGGGCAACTTTGAAAAGGACCAAAAATAAAAGTGTAATACCTGCGCACCAAAGGATCCAAAATTGAAACAGGTATTACAAGGGTAGAACTAGAAATCCTCACGTTATTGGAACCTGGAGGGTTGACGCGGTTTCCAGGCTACCCCCCCAAGGGGTTCGGGGTCACCCTCAAAATGCTTAAAGGAAACCTACAACATACCGAGACATTCCAAAATAAGGTAGACCCGAGGTAGGTTTCTGAAATACATTTATACCGAGTTATTTTGCTTAGTTTAAGCAAATTAATAAAGTTTAATGCGCCTATTAGAATTAAAAATTTTTATGGTTATGTGAAAATTAGCGCGGAGGAGGATAATGGACGGCGGAGAGGAGCCTCACTTAAACCTCTTAAGGTAGATCATGGTGGGGTTGTGCCATGAACATAACATACCTTATACATTTTTTTTAAAGTAAAGTCATTTTATAAAGTGCTACTAACCACCTTAGAATTTTATATGTTTATTAGTGAATGTGCATAAGACGCTACTGGGGCGTGGAAAAAACCGTGTCTGGTCGCGGGAGAGAGTACAGTTAATTATTCGGCAACGCCCTCAAGTAGAAGCGGATCAACCGCGCATACCAGCCATCTTCAGTGACCAGGCACAAGCGTTTGAGAAGATGCTTGGAGTTTTGCACATGCTCCAGTAGTACCGGCTTTGCTGTACGATGCTTCAATCCCGCAGAAGCTGGAGTTACGGCCGGCATGCGGGCGCGGAAGAGGATCTGGTAGGAGCCGATACGATTACGGTAACATGGCGCATGCACCCAGCTTCTCAAAATATTCTAACTCTTTCTCAAACTCTACAGCATTTCCATAATAAAAAAAATCTAGAGTGATCTGTTATATGAACAAACAGTTTGGCTGGATATCATTGTTATTCCGGACTAGAAAGTTCTGGGAATAAGTTGCCAAGCATGGGTGAGAGAGTTGTTTTGAGGGAGATTTCCATGCCCATGAATTTCAGAACCACAGAATGCTGTAGAGACAACGCCCATATGACAAACGATAAAACTAACTAACGGCACAGTTCATTGAGATATGGTATTCGATTAGTACATAACTCCAAAGAGGAATAACAAAGGGGTCAGGAGGGTAGAGGAAGACAACCAAGAAAACATTTAGATGGGAAAATTAATATGTTCCCAGTGAAGAAGAAATGAGAGTCGGCACTGCCTCGCCACATGTTAGGAGGAGGACAGCAGGTGGCTCATGACCATAGTCCAGACGTGAATCCCAGATTCAGGAATCCAATAGTTCCGTAAACGCTGTGAATGGACCATTAACGCAGCCCAAGCGACACGAGTAGTTGGGGGATGGACGCGTAGGCATCCTAGGTAATATAGATGCCAGGGAGAGTCACCTTCTGCAATTTCCTGCTAGAGGGATTGTCCCTTCAGCGAATAATTGGCATTGTTTGTGTATAAGGAAAAAAGTTATACATTTACCCCAAGGTATACGAAATTCTGTAGTCCATCCTCAATAGATCGTCTGCTTGCTGTCCTGCAAGGGTTCTATAGAATCTGTCATGAATGAAGTAAGTCGAGAAGATGTGGATGGGAACAGTAAGCGCTCAGGGGCAACCGAGCAACTTCTATTACACAAACACATATCAGAATACATTATTGTGCTGCGAAAAAGTGGACAAGGCCCTGTAACTTGCTTTCTGACAGAGGGTCTTATTCCCTGCAGATATTTCCGATACTGGATCTCAGCCCCCCATTGGGTTGTATAGCTAATATGGGAATTATGCAAAGCAACAACCCATATTGACGGGCAACATGAGGAAAAAAACAAACATGGAAGATTTGAATGAAAGTCACATCGTACGGGGAATGTATGGAAGCCGAGAGAGAACTCTCATTACACTTCTGGAGAGTAACATGTAGTGAGCTTCAGACACTGCAACTGACCAGAAAGTAAGCAGGACTCTTAGTGCGTCTCCATCCGACAGAGAAGGAGTGACGATGTCTGACAGAGGTAAGACACAATCAACACAGGTAACTCCGAATCCTCACATATTGCAAAATACGGGCGTCAATCGCAGGATTTCCAACAATCACATCAACAGTAGTAAGCACCGCGGCAATTAGCACTGGCGTCACGGCTAAAATAGCAGGGTAGGCAAACCAAACAAAAGAAAGTGGGAAGCTTGTAAGAATGATCACCCCATTAATACAGAGGATCCGCTTAGAGAGGCTATAGGGTAAAAAAATTAGCAATTTACAGTGACAGAAAATATAGCGTCACATGCGGTTTGCTCCCCTAGTTGGTGGAACGTTGTAGTCATAAAGATCTGTCGAATATTTTATTAACTTTATTATTATTTTTCCTGGTGCGTGTGCATTCAGGAGGGTTCACATGTACAATAGATAATAAGATACTGCGACAAACCAAAAATGAAGCTCAAAGGATAACGAAGACTACAGATCTGATCTGGTTGTTGCTGTTATTTGTACAGAGCTCTGTGCCTGGTGAATGTATTATACAGTTCTGGGTATGGTACTGTAGTGATATGGGTGACTGGTCCTGGTGCTTGTATGTATGTGTTATGGTGCCTTGGGTCCTGGTGCTATTTTGGTGGTATTTAGGTATGTGAACTCAGTACTGGGCCCGATATATTATGTATCGGTTCTTGGTCCTGGTGCGGGTATTTATGATATATGAGCCTTGGGCCTGGAGCCTTGCTATTTATGTAGCGTGCTTGGCTCCTGGGGCCCATGTATTTATGTGTATAGTGCTCAGGCGACTGGTGCTGTATTTATGTATCGGGGGTGCGTGGTCTCTGGTGCTGTATTTATTGTAACGTGCTTGGGTCCTGGAGCTGTATAATGTAACGTGGCTGGTTCCTGGTGAAACTGTATTTATGATTGTGCTGGTCCTGGCTGTGTATTTGTGTATTGTGTCTCAGTTATGGTGATTTGTAGTTAATTGGATCGTTGTTGGTACTGGGAAGTGCTGTTATTTTGTACGTGTGCGCAGTCTAGTGCCGTGTTATGATTTGTATCATGCTCGGTTATGGTCCTGGATTTACGGATCCTGCTTGGTCCTTTGTGCTGTATTTAGGGTATTGTTATCAGTTATGGTGCTGTATTATGTATCGTGCTCAGTCCTGGTGTTGTATTTATGTATGTGCTTGGTCCTGGTGTTGATTTATTATGGTTGCTCGGTTCCTGGTGTTTGTATTATGATCGTGCTCAGTCCTGGTGTTGGTAGTATGTATGGTGCTCGGTCCTGGTGTTGTATTTGCGTACAAGGTTCAGTTGATACGATTATGATGTAGCTCATTATGGTGAACTGATATGTAATGTAATGGGTGCTCATAGTATTTTAGTGGTGTGTATTAGTATAGTTTCTCAGTCTGGTGTTGTGATTTGTGTACAAGGGTCAGTTAGGTGCTTGGATTTAGTATTGTTTTCGTTTTTTGATTGCTGGGATGTATGTATTGCGCTTAGTATGGGTGTTTGTATTTATGTATGGTGATCGGTGTCCTGGTGCTTAATTTAGTATTGTTTTAAGTTTGATGGCTGTATTTGTTGTATTGTGCTCAGTCTGATGATACTGTATTTATGTTATGTGCTTTAGTTTGGGCTCGTGATGTGTATAATGTGCTTGGTTGCAGTGCTGTTTTATGTATCGTGGCTCAGTTGCTAGGGCTGATTTGTAATTTATGTTCATGCTCGGTTTATGGTCCTGGATTACCGGATCGTGCTGGTCCTTGGCTGTATTGTGGAATGGATTGTCTCAGTTATGGATTCTGTGTTATGTATCGTGCTGGTCTGTTGTTAGTATTTATGGATTCATGCTCGGGTATGGTGCTGTACGTTATGTATTGTTTCAGTTTTGATGCTGTATTGTGTTATTGTGCTCAGTTTGATACGATTTATGTACTATTCATAGTACCCGATCGCTATGCTGTCCTTTAGTTAGGTGCTTGTATAATTATGATTGTGCTTGGTTTGTTGCGTGCTGTTTTTATGTATCGTGCTCAGTTCTAGTGCTGTATTTATGTATCATGCTCGGTTATGGTCCTGGATTTACGGATCTTGCTTGGTCCTTGTGCTGTATATGTGTATTGTTCTCAGTTATGGTGCTGTAGTTATGTATGTGCTGGGGTCCTGGTGCTGTATTTAGTGTATCATGCTCGGTTATGGTCATGATTTACGGATCGTGCTTGGTCCTTGTGCTGTATTTATGTATTGTTATCAGTTATGGTGCTGTATTTATGTATCGTGCTCAGTCCTGGTGTTGTGTTTATGTATGGTGCTCGGTCCTGGTGTTGTATTTGCGTACAAGGTTCAGTTCTGTTACTTTATTTATGCATTGTGCTCAGTTACGGTGCTGTATTTATGTATTATTCTCAGTTATGGTGCTGTATTTATGTATCGTGCTCAGTCCTGGTGTTGTATTTGTGTACAAGGTTCAGTTCTGGTGCTGTATTTATGTATTGTTTTCAGTTTTGATGCTGTATTTATGTATTGCGCTTAGTTCTGGTGCTGTATTTATGTATGGTGCTGGTCTGGTGATCTGTTATTTTTGTTATTGTGCCAGTCGATACTGTATTGATGTATGTCTTGTGGTTGCGGTGCTGTATTTTATGTATTGTGACTTAGTTATGCTGTTATGGTTGTGTTACTTTTGTGTTAGTAGTGCGTGTATTTATGTATTGTGCTTAGTTATGGTGCTGTATTTATGTATTGTGCTTGGTTGCGGTGCTGTTTTTATGTATTGAACACGATTCTGGTTCTATTTTTTTGCACAGAGCCCAATTATCAAGTCAGAAAACCATGACTGCTGTCTTACCGTGCAACCTCGCATATAATGTGTGAAGGGGTCTCACTCACAGCAGCAAAAGTACATAGGGGGGGCTGTATTTTCGTTCCCTTCAGGGACGGTGCATGTAGCTGATATAACCGTGACTATGCAAGAAGTAGCTCCATAGCTAATACAAAATTATATATAGAGGCTGCCCTAGTACATTATATTAGGGCGGGCTGCCCTAGTACATGATATGCGGCACATGTGTTTGTACCTGTACGGGTGTGACCCTACAATAGGCACATGTTGAATGTGAATAGCACATGTATAGCTGGGAGTGTATAGTACAGGAGCAGCAAAATATAGCAAACACCTGCAGCCAGGAACAAACTCTTCTGACAACCCCTTTAACTGGCACATGCCAAGGCGTCTGCCATGTCAAGGCTTCTGCCTGTGTTCACATCTGGGATTTAATCACCAAAACTATTCAGATCCTGAAAGGATCAGGCTGACTGTCCCCATTAATGCGCCTGGAGAAAGCTGTGGGGTGACTCCCTGATGTAACACAGGGAATACGTTTACACGCCCCTAACATCCTTGCCAAATGCGGAGGACTGGTACAACACAGCAGATGTGAGATGTGCTGAGCGGGCGCGGGGCAGTGACAGGCATACGCTGCTTTTGGGTTATGATGACTCAGGAGTCAGCGCTCGGTGCGTAAGTCTTGGGCTTATTATTAATCCTATTGAGCAATTAACCACATTAACCATCCTGGGAATGAAGTAAAGGAAAGGAAATGCTGGGGGGCTGAGGGGTGAGGACAATGGGGGATTTATTCCCCAGTAATGAGGCATCTTCTAGGTAAACAGTTCAGTATTATGTGTGTGCGGTATGATGTGTGTGCAGTATGATGTGTGTGCGGTATGATGTATGTGCGGTATTATGTATGTGCGGGGTATAGTTGTGTATCGTATGTGCCAGTATTTGTATGTGCGGTATTATGTATGTGCGGTTTATGATGTGTGGCCGGGGTATTATGGTGTGTGCAGATGATGTATGTGCAGTATATGTGTGTGCGGTATTTGTATGTGCGGTATATGTATGTGCAGTGATTATGTATGTGCTGTATTATGTATGTGCGGTATTGATGTATGTGTAGTATGTGCAGTATGTATGTTGCGGAAGTATATGTATGTGCGCTATGTGTATTGCAGATGATGTGTGTGTGCAGTATTATTGTGTGTGTCGCAGTGGTGGATGTGCCAGTAGTGTTACATATGTGCAGTATGATGTATGTGCAGTGTTAGTTTGGTGTTTTTTGTGCGGTATAGTATGGGGTGCAGTACTATGTATGTACGGTATTATGTATGTGCAGTATTATGTGTGTGCGGTATTATATGTGTGCGCTATGATGTATGTGCAGTATGATGTGTGTGCAGTATTATGTGGTGTGCAGTATGTGTATGTGCAGTGTTACATCTGTGCAGTTGGATGTTATGTAGCAGTGTTATGTGTGTGCGGTATTATGTATGTGCAGTACTATGTATGTACGGTATTATGTATGTGCAGTATTATGTGTGTGCGTATGATGTGTGTGCCGGATGAGTAGTCGTTGTATGTGCGTATTATGTATGGCAGTATTATGTATGTGCAGTATATGTATGTTGCGTATGTGTATTATTATGTCGGTATATTGTGCAGTATGTAGCGTTTGACGGTATGTGCAGTGAGTATGTGTGAGGTGGTGCAGTGTATGTGTGCGAGATTATGTCAGAGTGTGGGTATGTGTGCAGATTATGTAGTGCGATGGTATGTGCGGTTGATGATGTTGGTAGTTGTGCGGATATGTCTTTAGTATGTAGATTGTATGTGCGGTATAGTTGTGGGTTATGTGTGTGCGATATTATGTGCTGAATGTCGTGTGGGTATATGTATGGCAGTATATGTGGTATGTTGTGAGTCTTTTGTATGTGCAGTATTATGTTATGTGCGTATGATTATGTTGCGTGATTATGATGTATGTGCTGGTATTATGTGGTGAGGGTATTGTGCGGTTGGTATGCGATAGTATGTGCGGTATGATTATGTGTGGTGCGGTATTATGATTCGATTGTGTGACAGTATTATGTATGGCGGGTTTATGTGTGTAAGTCATGTATGTGCGGTATTGGTATTATGTATGTGCGGTTATGATGTACTGTGCGTATATGTATGCGCAGTATTACTGTTGCGGTATATGTATGATGCGCGGTTAGTGAGTATGTGCGTATAGTGTTAGTTGATTGTATGTGTGCGCGGTATTATGTATGTGCAAAAGGTATTATGTATGTGCAGGTTATTAGGTATGTGCGGGGTTCATTATGTATGTTGCGGCGGGTATTTGTGTAGTGCAGGTATTATGTATGGCGGAATTATGTGTGTGAGGATAGTATGCAGATTATGTATGTGCGGTATGTATTCTGTGTGTGCGGGGTATTATTGGTATGTGCGGGTATGTGTATGTGCAGTAGTATTATGTATGTGCGGTATATGTGTGTGCGTTGGGTATTATGTATGTGCTGGTATGTCGGTATGTATGTGTGTGCTGGTATTATGTACTGTGCGGTATTATGTATGTGCAGTATTATGTATGTGCAGTATTATGTATGTGCGGTATTATGTATGTGCGGGTAGTTATGGTTTGGGTGTGCGGTATTATTATATGCCAGTTATTGGTCTGTGGCGTATATGTGTCGGCGGTATTATATGTGTGACAGTATTATGTATATGCGGTGGTAAAGGTTAGTGTGCGTAGTTGGTGCTTGAGTCAGTTAGTGATGTGCGGCTGGTTATTATGTATGGCGGTATTATGTATGTGCGGTTATATGTGTTGGGCAGTATTATTAGTGTGTATGTATGGCGGTATTTGTGTGTGCTGGTATTATGTATGTGCGGTATTTGATGTGCGAGTATTAGTGGGGCGGTTATTTGTGCAGTATTATGTATATGCGTATATGTAGTGTGCGGATTATAGGTGTGCGGTATTATGTATGTGCGTTATTGGGTGCGGTATTATGTATGTGCGTATGAGTATGATGAAGATGTGTGCGGTATATATGTAGTGTGCAGTATTATGTATGTGCGTATTATGTGTGTGCGTATTAGATGTGTGCGGTTATTATGTAGTGCAGTATTATGGTGTTGGGTTAGGTTATGGTGGGTGGTATTAGGTATGTGCGGTTGGTGCGTGGGAATTATGTATGATCGATTTATGTTTGTGCAGTATTCTGTTAGGTGTGTATTATGTATGTGCGGTATTTGTGTGGCGGTAGTAGGTA
>WNYA01003786.1:0-22606 GCA_019512145.1 Engystomops pustulosus
TTATACTCCAGAGCTGCACTCACTATTCTGCTGCTGGTGCAGTCACTGTGTACATACATGACATTACTTATCCTGTACTGATCCTGAGTTACATCCTGTATTATACTCCAGAGCTGCACTCACTATTCTGCTGGTATCACTTACCTTTGTGAGGTCGAATGGATTAAAGGGACACTTCTCTGCTTGCTGGAAGGTCATGACCTGGATGTACAGGGTCCATGATGGAAAGTCTTTCTTGGCAATGGCCTGGAAGAGGTCTCGGATGCCGTAGTCGGGGTCTTGTACCACCAGTCGGTCGGCTTCTTCTACTGTCAGGTTCTTGATGCCTTGATTAGTCTGTGGGTAATGGATATCACAGGGTCAAATACCTAAAAATATTTTAAAAAATAGACTCCGCCCAGTGACCTCCCCCCATGTATAAGACCCTCGTAGTGGAGACTCACCTTATAATGGAACTTGCAGTACACGGCTTCCCCTTTGGCGTTCACCAGCTTGAAGGTGTGAGATCCGTATCCGTTCATGAATCTGTGTCCATCGGGAATCCCGCGATCACTGAACAGGAACATCACCTGGGAACGGGGAGAAAGCCAAAAAGTCATGGAAGGAACATCCATAGAAGCTTTATCCAGAGGTGTGAACAGAGACGTAGATTACCCATTACAGAAGGTAGAGGCAGTAATCTCTGACTACATCCTGGGCTGCCATGTAGTCTGTTACCATGGAGCACGGAAACCACACCTCAAAAGGGGGGAGTCTATGCAGATTTGTCCCAAAGTGGACAACGTCAGGTATACAATCCTCAACAACAAAATGTGTGGTCTCTAGATTGTGAAATTCTCCTGCAGCGCCACCTCAGGTCAGAATGAGTATTATGCAAATTAATAAGTTCTGCCCTCCTACCCCCTGATCACCTGATGCAGAGACTCCGGCCGCAGGCTCCAGAAGTCCCACACCATATCTGGGTCCTTCAGATGGGTCTGCGGGTTCCTCTTCTGGCTATGTATGAAGGAGGGAAACTGCAGAGAGAACAGAGTTAGCACCATATATAATAGATACAGAGTGTTCTGCATAGCACAAGATCTGCAGGGGAGGGACATAACACTTAGCACCACCCCCTAGGACTGGCAGGAGCAATCATACCACATTTCAGATTGACAGGACCATTATATTTTTAAGGGGGTGTTCTGAGACATAATAGAACAGGCTATTTCTGTTTATTAAGACACAGCGCCACTCTTTCTCAGTGGTTATATCCGGTAATGCAGCTCATCTCATATTAACTGGCTACAAAGCCACTGGAAACAGTTGCCTCCTTTCAGATATTGTGCTACATTTATATCATGAGCAATTTACCAGAATGGGATCCCTGATGAAGAATATTGGGGTGTTGTTCCCAACCAGGTCCCAAATTCCTTCATCTGTGTAGAACTTGACTGCAAAACCTCGGGGGTCTCGGACTGTGTCGGCGGATCCGGCTTCTCCAGCTATGGGGGGAAAGAGAGCAGGATCAGAGAGACATAGTCACATAGATGACCCCAATAACAGGGTAGAGGACTCTCATTATTCCTTCAAGGAACTTAAAATGTTTGGCCAGATCTCCTGTTTGATGGGAGCAAAGGAAAGAGGGCGAGAAGCTGAATCCGGGGATATATAGTTTTATAGGATTCTATTTAGTATCTTCATGGAAAAACATGCTGAAGTCTACTAGGACCCATAGAGGAGGCAAGCAAGTCCTCTAAGCCCTGCCCACCTACAGAGATTCACCAATCAATGTGTGTGGGTGGGGTTATCAGGACTCCCAGTCTTTCTCAAGGAGTCCTGCCAGTATTTTAGCAGATTCCTTGACAAGTGCTACATATATTCCTATAAAATGATACATCCCCGAAATCAGCGTCTCCTCCTCCATCTTATCCCGGCCACAGACAAAGCAACAAAGCGACTTCATTAAAAAGTTTTTCAACCCCTTAAAGTCGCAGGTTTCTTACACCTGAATATGATGATCCTCGGAGATCTTACCGACAGTGGAAAACCGAATCCCGATATCCGTTTTCTTCCCAATGCTCTCGAACACCTTGGCTTTTGTGTACTTGGTGATGTCATGGGTGACCTCAAAATATCCAAATGCCCCTGCAGGGGTAAGACACAGAGCAATTATATTACCTATGAGTCCAACCTAGAAGGACCAGCCCAGATCTACAAAGTAGTATAAATTCGATGACCTCCCCTTTAAGAATATTGTGCCCCAGGGCTCCTTTACCTGCTCCTTTGGCATGTACGACTCTTTCGGGGATTCTCTCCCGGTCAAAATGGGCCATCTCATCCAGAAATACTGAGTCCTGGAGCAGCAGTGGCCCCCGAGGTCCCATAGTTAGGACATTCAGTTTGTCGCCCGTTGGAACACCAGAACCGGTGGTGAGGACGCAAGAATTCTGCAGGCAAACACATTGCAGAAAGAAATGGTGAAGAACAGCAGCCACTAGGGGGAGCTCACTACATACAGATCATACACCACCACTAGGAGGAGCTCACTACATACAGATTACACACCACCACTAGGGGGAGATCACTACATACAGATTATACACCACCACTAGGAGATCACTACATACATATTATACACCACCACTAGGAGGAGATCACTACATACACATTATACACCAGCACTAGGGGGAGATCACTACATACACATTATACACCACCACTAGGGGGAGCTCTTCAGATTACATATGGTTTCTGTGGGATTGTTTCATAATCCTCTTTATGCATTTTTGTTTGTATACAAATATGTAGATGATATGTGCTGCAGCTTATAGGGGAGGAATATTTGTATGTGTAATCAGCATAGATACACATGTAGCAGTGCACACTGTAGTCAGTGTCTTGTTGGCGTCACATGGGGCCTGATCTGCGCTCAGCTCTGCTACATTTCCCAGCTCTGCTGCAGGTCTATGGAGAGGAGAGAGGGAGCAGTGAGTCACAGCAGCTAGCTCTCCTGCCAGTATAACATACAGGTCTATGGAGAGGGGGAGCAGTGAGTCACAGCAGCTACGTCTCCTGCCAGTATAACATGCAGGTCTATGGAGAGGGAGCAGTGAGTCACAGCAGCTAGGTCTCCTGCCAGTATAACATACAGGTCTATGGAGAGGGAGAAAGAGTGAGTCACGGTAGCTAGGTCTCCTGCTAGTATAACATGCAGGTCTATGGAGAGGGAGCAGTGAGTCACAGCAGCTGGGTCTTATCCTACCACCTCTCCTGTGCTGCTAAAAACCGAGGACCACAAGTCACAGAATTCCCTGACCCTGAGACTTCCCGCATGTAATCGCACCAGACTACAGCTTCACCAGCATCAATGTGCCCTACAAAGCTGCCGCTATATTATATTCATGTTCCTCTCATATGTTCTGTGATCAGCTCTGCTACATCTGCAGGAGAACAGCAACTTATTATGTTGTGATGTAAATACAGGAAATTCATCTCTTCCCCTTCTGCAGCGGTTTCATCCAGGGGTCCGGAAGCAGCAGGGGGGGGGGGATTGGGGTCCGCTTACGCAACACGGACAGGGAAGCGACCCCTCTGTTACTGCTGTGTCACCGCGAGCCGCCCACAACAGGTCGTATAGATCCTATCAGGGGGCGGAGAGGTCACACGTCGCGCCCAACTGCGGGAATGCGGAAAGAGGGACAGAAGTGGAAAAGTTTCTCATCCAAAATCTCCACCTGCCCCTGAACTAGACCCCCCCCCCCCCCCCACTCAGGGGTCACCGGGTCACCGTGGACCTCCAGAACCAGAGACGACAACAACTGCATATAACTTTATTGTAAAAACAGAATTATATAATTAACATGTGACATCACCCCCTCCGGTCACAGAAGACCCCCGCACCAGCGGAACAGATGGAAGACCCCCGAGTCATTTACTGCAACGTCACATTCAAGTGCAATTACTGTCGCCATAGAAACCTGCGATTAACTGAAGGCACGCAGCGTACACAGAGAGCGGATTAATAAAGTTATTGAAATGTTAGTTGTATAAAACTAAAAACTGTGCAGCGCCCCAAACATCACCACCCAAGTGCACCCTGAGCCTGATCACCGATATACAACAGGGTGCCCCCTCCTGAGTACAGCCAGAGACTAGGGGTGCACCCCACCACACCCCCAGCGTGCACCCCCACCACCACACCCCCAGGGTGCCCCCTCCTGGGTACAGCCAGACACTAGGGGTGCACCCCACCACACCCCCAGCGTGGCACCCCCCACCACCACCCAGGGTGCCCCTCCTGGTTACAGCCGAGCCTAGGGGTGCACCCTACCACACCCACACCGAGCGTGCACCCCGCGACCACCACACCCCCAGGGTGCCCCCTCCTGGGTACAGCCAGACACTAGGGGTGCACCCTACCACACCCCCAGGGTGCCCCCTCCCCATCTGACCCTAGACTCCACCACTGGGGGGCGCTGCAGTCATCACTATCATTAGCTTATGGTTTGTATCTAAAAAAAAAAAATTGTCTGAAAACAATTAGAAGGACGGAACATTCCGGACGGTCGGATCTAAGCAAAAGGCAACGGATTACGGAGGCCGGGAAGATCTCGTGGACGGATCATCCTGAGGAAGAACCTGGAGGCTACAAGTTGGACTTGTCCTTGGCAGAGGAATGTTGGGTGTAAGTCTTCACGGGTCTCTGCAAGACAAAAGAAATGTACAAGATAGATCAGAGCCGCGTCACCCGCACCCACAGCGTATCAGAACCTCCGGGCTGGTCCGATATCAGGTCTTTGTCTGCCGCTCTACAGACTCCACCTGCCCTAGAGCCAGTGGCGTAACTACCACCGTACAGGGCCCGTGAGGTTCAGGGGCCCGGGATGCACGGTCCCTGCAGTGCACTGCCAGATCTTGCCCTCTGGCCCCTCCTTCGGTGTCCTGGGTACCACCCACATCCCTCCTGACCCGCCCGCAGTCTCCCCCCCGAACACCCAACTGCACACCGCCTGACGCCACAGGCATACAGCCCCTTGTTTTATGGGTGCACAGCGAGGCGCAGAAGGGAAGGAGCACCCTACAGCTGCCAGGATTTTAGTTTCCTCATTGGCCCCTTTTGCAGGTTATAAAATTTTCGCTTTTCCATTATTGGGGCCATGTGACGCCATTTTCATTTTGGGGCTGGTATCACCTATTGTTGAAAATTTTGAACTTTTTTTTTTTGAGGGCAAGAGTAGAAAAACATCAATTCTGTACTGGAATTTTGGCTTTTTTTTTTTTTTTTTTTATTATTCCTTCAAGGAACTTAAAGAGAAAAGTTTGGCCATAATCTCCTGTTGTGGGAGCAAGGAAAGAGGGCGAGAATCCTGAATCCGGGGAGTATATAGTTTTAGGATTCATTTAGTATCTTCAATGGAGAAACAACATGCTGAAGTCGCTAGGACCATAGAGGAGGCACGGCAAGTCCTCTAAGCCCTGCCCACCTAGACAGATTCACCAATCGAATGGTGTGGGCGGGGTTGATCAGGACTACCCAGTCTTGGTCGTCATCTCAAGGAGTCCTGCCAGTATTTTAGCAGATTCCTTGACAGTGCTACATATAACCTATAAAATGATACATCCCCGCAATCATCGTCTTCCTCCTGCCATCTTATCCCGGCACAGACAAAGCACAAGCGCCTTCAATTAACAAGTTTTTCAACCCCTTAAGTCTCAGTTTCTTACAACCTAATATGAGTGATCCTCGGAGAACCGTCCTTCCCGACAAGTGGAAAACCGAATCCCGATACCGTTTTCCTCTTCCCCAATGCCTCCGAACACCTTGGCTTTTTGTGTTACTTGGTGATGTCATGGGTGACCTCAAAATATCCAAATGCCCTGCAGGGTAAGACACAGAGCAATTATATTACCTATGAGTCCACCTAGACGACCAGACCAGATCTGACAAAGTAGTATAACTTCGATGGACCTCCCTTTAAGAAATTTTGCCCCAGGGCTCCTTTACCTGCTCCTTTGGCATGTACGCTCTTTCGGGATTCTCGGTCCCGGTCGAATGGGCCATCTCACTCATCCATAATACTGAGTCCTGACCAGCAGTGCCCCCCCTAGGTCCCAATAGGTTAGGACAGTTCAGTTTGTCCGCCCGTTGGAACAACGCATAACCGGTATGAGACTCAAGAATTCTTTCATGGCAAACACTATGCAGAAAGAATGGTGTAAGAAACAGCGGGAGCCCCTAGGGGGAGCTCACTACATACAGACAACACCGACCACTAGGAGAGCTCACTTACATACAGTATTACACCACCACCACTGGGGGAGCTCACTACAATACGAGATAATACCCCACCACTAGGGGAAGCTCACTGCCTCGAATTATAAGCACCACCACTATGGGAGCTCACTACATCACAGTATACACCACCGGGACTGGTAGGAACTCACTACATACAGATTATACCCCTCACTAGGGGGAGCTCATACATCAGATTATATCAACCACCACTAGGGGGAGATCACTACATACAGATTATACACCACCCCTAGGGGGAGCTCACTACATACACATTATACACCACCACTATGACTTAGCTCACTCCTACAGATTATAACACCGGATCAGCTCGGGGAGCTCACTACATACACTTATACACCACCACTAGGGTGAGCTCACTACATACGATTATGCACCACCACTATGGAGGAGCTCACTTACATACGGATGATACCCACCACTAGGGTGAGCAACTACCTACAGATTTATACACCGGGACCACTAGGGTGAGCTTCACTCCATCGAGATTATACCACCACCACTAGGGGGAGCTCACTACATAGCAGAGTTATCAACACCACCATAGGGGGAGAATCCTAACATACATATTATAACACCACACTTAGGAGAGATCAACTACATACAGATTATACAAACCACCACTAGGGGATCGAACACTACATACAGATTATACAAACCACCACAACTAGGAGGAGCTCACTACATACGATTATACCGCACCAAGCTAGGGAGCTCACACATCCGATTAGGAGCCCACCACTAGGAGGATGCTCGACTACAGTATGAGTATACAACCACCGACTGAGGGGAGCTCACAACATACAGATTATACCCACCACTAAGGAGGGAGCTCCCTACATACAATTATACACCACCACTGAGGGAGGAGGGCTCACACATACCTATATACCCAGGCACCACTAGGGGGAGCCTCACTACATAACATATTATAAACCCGACCACTAGGGGGGAGTCTCACTACATACAGACTTATAACAAAACCGACCACTAGGAGGGAATCACTACATCAGTATTGACCTCACCACTAGAGAATCACTAGCATACAACAGATTATAACACCACCACTATGGGAGGAAGTCACTACATACAGATTATACACCACCACTATGGGGAGATCACTACATAAGATTATACACCACCACTAGGAGGGAGCTCACTACATACACATTATACCACCACCACTAGGGGGACTCACACATACACAGTGTATACACCACCATAGGGGGGAGATCACTACATACAGATTATACACCACCACTAGGGGAAGATCGCTACATACATGATTAATACCCACACGCACTAGGTTGGAGCTCACTCATACAGAGGTATACAGCATCCACTAGGTGGACTCACTACATACCATTTACAACCCCCCACTAGGGGAGCTCACATCATACAGATTATCCACCGACCACGTAGGAGGAGATCACTACAGTACAGAGTTATACACCAACCATGAAGAAGGAGATCACTACATACATATTTATACACACCACTCGGAGTAGATCACTACATACAGATTATACACCACCACTAGGGGATCGTCACTACTATACAGATTATACAACACCACTAGGGAGATCATACATTAACACATTATACACCACACTAGGGGAAGATTCGTGCTACAACTACAGATATACACACCAACTAGGGTAGCTCACTACATAACACATTATACACCACCACTAGGGGGGACTCCTACTACATACGACATTATCACCACCACTGGATGGGGAGATCACTACATACCAGATTATCCACGCACCACTAGGGGGATCGCTACCATACGATTATACAACACCACCACTAGGGGGACTCGAGTCATACAGATTATACACCACCACTAGGGGGAGCTCACTACATCCACATTATACCAACCAACCGCCTAAGGGGTAGCTCACTACATACCACATATACACGCACCACTAGTGGGAGCTCACTACATCAGATTATACACCACCACTAGTAGGAGATCACTCATACACATTAGAACAACCACCACTAGGGGAGATCACTACTACCTATTATATTCCACCCACTAGGGGGAGATCACTACATACACATTATACAACCACCCACAAAGGGGAGATCAATACATACACATGATACCAGCCCCGTAGGGGGAGCTCACTACATACAGGATTCATAACACCACCGACTAGGAGGAGGATCACTACCTACACATTATACACCACCACTAGGGGGAGCCACTACATACAAGGATTATAACACCACCACTAGGAGGAGATCACTACAGTACCGATTATACAACCACCACTAGGGGGGAGGGATCACTACATACACATATACACCACCGACTAGTGGGGATATCACTACCCTAAATTATACACCACCACTAGATGAGATCACTACATCAGATTATACCCACCACTAGGATGAGATCATACATACAGATTACACCGACCACTATTAAGGAGATCACAATACACAGATTATACAGACTGACCACCACTAGGATGAAGATCACTAAACAATATACACCGACCACTAGGGGATATCCCTACAATACCATTATACACACCAAGCCACTATGGGGAGATCATACAGTACACATTATCTCCCCCACTGGGAGGGGGATATCACTACTACATACACATTATAACCACCACTAGGGGAGATCACTACTACACCTTATACAAAAAGGAAACCCACCACTAGGGGGAGATCCGTACATACACATTATACACAGCCACAGGGGGGAGCTCACTTACATACAGATTATACACCCCACTCTGGGAGATCACTACATCATATTATAGCACCACCACTATGGGGAAGAGTCACCTACATACAGATTATACAAGACAAACCACCACTAGGGGAGATCACTATATACAGGATTATACACCACCTCTAGGAGGATAGCACTACATACACCTTATACACCACCACTAGGAGTAATATCACTACATACACAATTATACACCCACCACTAGGGGTAGATCACTACGTACACCTTATAACACCACCACTAGGGTGGAGAATCACTTACATACAGATTATACAGCCACCACTAGTGTGGGATCACTACAGTCACATATTATACACCACCGACTAGGAGGAGATCACTACATACAGATTATAGCACCACCATAGGAGGAGATCACTACATTACCATATAGCACCACCACTAGGAGGAGATCCACACATACATATTATAAAAAAAGAAAAAAGAGAAAAAAAAGGAAAAAGAAAAAGGAGGAGAAGAAAAAGACACGCACCACTAGGAGGAGACACTACATACACATTATCACACCACTAGGGGAGATCACTCAGACAGATTCTACACCGCCACTAGTGGAGATAGCTACCATCAGATTCTACACCCACCACGAGGGGAGATCAACTACGTAACAGTTATACCCACCACTATGAGGAGATCACTACCTACCTTATACAACCACCCTAGGAGGATATCACGTACATACAGATTATACAACCACCTAGGATGGAGATCACTACATACAATTATACGGACCCCACTATGGGGAGATCATACATACACATTATATCACACCACAGGGGGAGCTCATACATACGATTATACACCACCCACTAGGGGAATCACTACCTACAGATTATACACGCCCACTAGGAGGAAGATCACTAACAACTATTATACACCACCACTATGGGGAGATCACTAAATACCGATTATACACCACCCTAGTGGGAGATCACTACAAATACAATTATACCCACCACTAGGGGGAATCACTACCGTACAGTATTATACACGCACCACTAGGAGGGCGATCACTACATACAGATTATACGCCACCAGCTAAGGGTGAGATCACTACTACAGATTCTACACCACACTTGGGGAGATCACTACATACCATTATAACCCCACCACTAGGAAAGGTTCACTACAATACAGATTTTACACCACCACTAGGGGAGCTCAGCTACAAACTCAGCATTATCCCCACCTCTAGGGTAGGCTCACTACATACGATTATACACACCACTAAGGGGAATCACTACAATACAGATTATCCACCACCACTAGGGGGAGGATCACTACATCCAGATATACACCACCACTAGGGGGGAGATCACTCCATACACATTATACCCCACCACTATGCCTGAGATCACTCATACAGATTCTACACACCACTAGGGGAGTCTACTCATACACTGATACAACCACCCTAGGGGAGTCACTACATACACATTATACAAACCACCACTAGGGGATATCACGACATACACATTATAACCCTACCACTAGGTGGGTAATTTCACTACGAATACAATTATACACCGGACCACTAGGAGGAGATCACTACATACACTTATACACCCACCACTATGGGTAGAATCACGTAACATACAGATTATACACCACCACTAGGGGTATATCACTACATGAACAGATTATACAGCCACCACTGGTGATAGATCACTACTACACATTATACACCACCACTAGGGGAGCTCACTACATACAGTTATACAACCACCACTAGGGGGAGATCACTACATATGATATACACCCACCCTAGGGGGATATCACTACATCCAGATTATACACCCACCACTATGTGGGAGATCACTATAATACAAAGAAAAATTATACCCACCTCTAGCGAGGAATCCCTACATACCGCTTATACACCACCACTAAGGAGGGATATCACGTAGGATACGACATTATCATCCACCACTAGGATTAGATCACTACAGTAACTTATACACCACCACTAGTGGGAGATCCTCACATACACATTATACACCACCACTAGGGGGGAGAATTCACTGACATAACAGATTCGACGACCACCACTAGGGGAGATCACTACATCATATTATGAGCAGGATAGCCCCACCCTAGGGGGATATCAACTACTCAGATTATACCCACCCACTAGGGATATCACGTAGCATAAGATTACAACACACAACCACGAGGAGGATATCACTACATACAGATTATAACACGCACCACTATGGGGGAGATCACTCACTATACATAGCAGATTATACCCACCACTAGTGATATCACTACATACGACATCATACACCACCACAGTGGGAGATCACTGGTACAATACAGCATTATAACACCACCACAGGAGGAGATCACTACATACACTTATTACACCACCATAGGATGAATCACTACATGACGATCATCACCACGCACTAGGGGGAGCTCACTACATACACAGTTATAACACACATAGGGAGGAGATCACTACATAGCAGATTATACACCACCACTAGGGGGAATCAATACATACATATATACAACCACCACTAGGGTATCAGCTCACTACATCCAGGACATTATACACCGACCACTACCACCCCTAGGAGGAGATCACTACATACACGTATATGAAACAACCCCACTAGGAGGATATCCACTACAATACACATTGTAACACCACCACTAGGAGGAGATCCACTACGATACAGATTACACACCACCACTATTTGGAGATCACTACATACAATTATACACCGACGCACTAGGGGAGATCATCTACTACACAATATACCTCACCACTAGGGAGATCACTACATACAATTAGACACCCCCTAGGGGGAGATCACTACATACAGATTATACACCACCACGTAGGGGGAGAGCACTACAGTCATGATTAGACAGACCACCAACTATGGGGATGATCATTACATACAGAATTATACAACCACACACTAGGGATATCACACTGACATACCCTATTTATCCACCCACATCACTATGGGGATCTCACTACATAGCAGATTATACACCGCCACTATGGGAGAGTCGCACTAGCCATACAGATATACACCACCACTAGTAGGAGATCAATACATAACGCATGATTATACACCACCACTAGGTAGCCACTTATATAACACATTATACCCCACCCAATAGGAAGGGAGATCAACTTAATCCAAGATTATACACCACCGGGCCTAGGAGGAAGATCACTACATACGACACATTATACACCACCACTGGGCAGGACGATCATACATAACAGATTAATACACCCAACCACTAGAGGAAATCACTACCATACAAGTTATACACCACACTAGGAGTGAGGTCACTAAACATAACACTATACACCACCACTAGGGGGAGATCACTACAAATATACACCACCAATAGTAGATACAACCAGATACATCCACCACTAGGGTGAGATCCTACATACACATTATACACCACCATAGTGAGAAACACAAAGAGCCCATTTATACACACCAGTAGGAGAGATCACTACATACAAATTTATACACCAACCAACTGAGGGGAGCTCACTACATACACATTACTACCACTAGGCGAGCTCCTACGAGGAAGAATATCACCAACCTCAGGAGTTACATACATAACACACCAACTAGGGAGGAGAAAATCACTTAACTACAGATATATACACCACCACTATGAGGAGATCACTACATAAACATATATAACCAACCCACTAGGAGAAAAATCACTACATACACATTATACACCACCACTAGGGGGAGATCACACAACAGGATATACCAACCACAACTAGGAGAAGATCACTACAACGAATTATACACACCCCATAGGAGGGAGATCATACATACACATTATACACCACCACAGTAGAGGGATCACGTACTAAGATTATAACACCACCACTAGGGGGAGCTCACTACATAAGATATCACCACCACTTAGGGGAGATCACTACATACACAGATGATACACAAACACAACTATGGAGGAGATCACTACATACAGATTATACAACCACCACTTAATGCAGAGATCACTACATACAGATTATCAACCACCACTAGGAGGTGAGATATAACTACATCATTATACACCACCACTAGGGGGATGATGCACTACATACCACATTATACAACCCACCTAGGGGGAGATCACTAAATACAGATATAGACACACCACTAGGGGAGAATCACTACACATCACATTATACACCACCACTAGGGGGAGATCACTACGATACAGATTATCACCCCACTAGGGGGAGATCACTACTAAGGATTATACACCACCACCTAGGGGTAGATCACTACAATCTATTATACACCCACCACTTAGGGGAGATGATCACTACATACAAGTATTCACCCCCACTTAGGGGAAGATTCCATACATACAGATTATACACACCCACTAGGAGGATATCCTACATACACATATACACCACCACTAGGGGGAGATTCCTGACATCAACATTATACAACCACCCATAGGGTGGAGATATCATACAACATTTATAACCACCACTAGGAGGGAGTCCATAATCCTATACGACATTATAACCAACCCACTAGGGGGAGATCACTACATACAGATTATACACAACCACTAGGATAGATATCACTACATACACATTATACACACACCACTAGGGGGAGATCACTCATGATCAGATTAACACCACCATAGGAGACGATCACTACATTACACATTTATACCCACCACAATAGGAGGATGATCTGACTAACATACAATTGATACAACAAACCACAGGGGGAGATCAACTACATACACTATCACACCCGACTAGGGGGAAGCTCACTACATAATACAGTAAATTCGCATTGGGTCGCGTCATCGCATTCCTATTAGAATGATTATTGGGAAATGTTATTACTTTTAGATCTATAGGATATTTTCTGGGTGGTGGGAGGAGTCTTTCCCCTTGTTGTGTCCATCTTTACTATTGTCCGTGTAGACAGAGAAATCTCTTCCCTCCTGCCCTTCACTATTGATGTAAATGTGATTTTTTATGAATTTTCCTGTCACTATAAGGTTGTGTAGTTCTCGTATCTGTAGCTTTTTATGTTTGTGTAATTGCGGTGTTCGTATTGTACAATCAAAAAATTGTAAGTTTATTTATTAAGGTTCTTGGGCTCCGTCCCTTGTTGGGTGTTTGGTTACAATGTTTTTGTAACCATCTGGTTTTGTTAATACAAGAAATTAGTTGGGGGGGATTATTTGGGGGGGGGGGGGGGGGGGGACGGCTGCTACTTACCTTTGCTATGGCACAAGATTCGGGGGGGGAACGGACTGCTAAAAAAAATACCTGCACATATATTAAACATTGTCGATTTGAACGTCACTACGGGGGCAGATCAAGTGTTCTGGGGTCATCTAGGTCATGCTGCCTGGATAAATAGGGGGTGTATCTCTCCAGATTTCAGCCTCGGCGTAGATAAATGAACTGCGGCAGAATCAAGGAGTATGCTTGACTTTAGTCTTCTACTAAAGGGTCAGGAGGACTTGTCCGCTTGCTCCAAATGTGAAGATACCACAGACCTTAAAGGGAAATGTCCCATACACAATCTATCCTGTATAACCATGGGGACATTACTCCTAGCCAGGGCCACCCGGGATACTGTGGGATCGACTTATATATGATTAATCCATGCCCTTCCTTTCAATCACTTTTTTTAAAATTATGTAAACAGGGGAGGGTTAAGGTGCTAGGAAGCCTTTCTCGGGCTCATCTTTGGTGGGTTTGCTCACGGTCTCTCTGTTCCGCTTCGTCCTCCTCCCAACCTCCCCACACCAAACATAGGTGATTAGATTGTGGAGACAAGCGCCGTGCAGCCGCGCGTAATCTGTGAGCGCTATAGAAATACAGGAATTATTATTGTCTAATAAAATAGTTGGACTTTTTGAGGTAGAAGGAAAGGGAGTTCAATGGTATAATATACATATAAGAAGTCACAGTCCCGGTGCCTGCGATCTATGGTAAGTCCCCTGTTTATCAGGATTTGTGATGGGGAAATTCCACTTTAGGTCTTGTATCTTTCCACAGCGGCCACCTTTGTGATCTCAGTTGTGTGTGGTTATTGCAGCTGAGTCCCCCTTTCACAGTAATAAGTAAGGTTACAATGGAGATTTGCTGGATATAGAGGGTCCACCAGACAGGAAAAGGAAGTCACTGTTGGAGGTAAGTCGTCACAACTCGGCCGTTGCTCCACGGCGCCTCATGTGTCTTCCTTCCACAATTGCGTCACTGTTTTTTCGCTTTCTCGCTCTCCTCGCTCCAGCACATTCCTGGCCTCCGGCCTCTCCCTGCACCTGAGTCACCTGCATTCACTATTGTGCACGTCTCATTTTAACGGATGTTGCAAATCACTGCGGACTACAAGTCCCAGCACAAACCTCAGACTATTGACCCAACACCATCCCCATACATGAGGGTATAATACAAACCCCACCGCGCCCCCTGCACCGCGACCCCTTGTAACCCCTCACCCCCCAACCATAATAATCCCACCTATTACCCCCGGCTACAGATGTATCACAACATTAACCCTTCCAGACTACAGCTCCCAGCAGGCACCGACAAACCACAGAGCGGGATAGACTGAAGGGCGCTGCCACCACAGTAGACCTACACCTGCTCCCAACGGTGTACTACAACCCCACCTGACTGCAGCGATACGACGATCTGGGAGTTAGTAGTTCTGCAAGCGCTTGAGAACCGTAGGCTCTCTGCACCCCCTGTTATTTAAACCTGGCACCATCTGTAGGTTACACTTAGTGCCCTTCTAAGTCACTGTGAGGGGATGCTGGAGTAGTAGTAGTTATGGAGAGAGGCAGAGGTTATTATCCATTACTCTGCCTACTACAGATCTGGCAACAAACACCCCAGGTTGTGCCCAGTGACCTTCTGGGTTCAGATTGCACTCAGGCATTGCTTGGCACAGCGCTTGTCCCCTCTATACCGGTGCGTGCTTGGCTCATGCGGGGAGTTGTTGTCCGGCTCTTGGGAGTCCTCGCTGCCTGGCACTGGGTAGGGTTAGGTGGTAGGGTGCGTCTCTTATTGGGTCGCCCGTGCCCCCTCCCCCCTGACTTCCCCTCCCTCCTCTCATCTTAACGGGGATGAAGCTGCCAAAACAACATGTGGTAATCCTCTTCCTCGTACAAACATCCATTAGCAAGTCACATGAGAAGGCGAAAAAATCCCACCCCAAGACACCCCACATCATGGAGAGGGGGTGACCCACCTGATGCCCCCCGCTATCAGGACAAATCAGCCTCTGCTACATCTGTCCCCCCTGTGCCTAAGAACTCTGCCACAGCTATATTCATTCAAAGGGTTACTCCATCCGTGGACGATCCCTTTAAAGTGATTAGTAATACTTCTTCATTACTCATTGTACAAATTGTGTATATATGTATCAGTGCTGAATTCCATCTCGCTAATAGATGAAGTTCAGATTATGTAGAAGGCTACGGAGATGGGAGGTGTCACAGCAGCTTAGGTCCCGCAGTATAACATAGAGGGCTAGGAGAGGAGGAGGGACAGCTGAGTCACAGCAGCTTAGCTCTCCCTGCCAGTGTACAGGCAGGTCTATGAGAGGGGAGAGGGAGCAGTGAGTCCACAGCAGTCTAGGTCTCCTGCCAGTATAACATGCGGAGTTTATGGAGAGGGTAGAGGGAGCAGCGAGTCACAGCAGCTAGGTCTCTCTGCCAGTATAAATACCGTTCTATGGAGGGGAGGGGGAGCAGCGAGGTCACCAAGCATTAGGTCTCCTGCCAGTATAACATACGGTCTATGGAGAGGGAGGGGGAGCATAGCGAGTCACAGCAGCTAGGTCTCCTGCCAGTATAACATACATGTCTATGGAGAGGAGAGAGGGGCGTGAGTCCAGAAGCAGACTACGTCTCCTGCCAGTATAACATACTAAGTTCTATGGGAGAGGAGAGGGAGCAGTGAGTCACACAGCACTAGTCCTCTGCCAGTAAATAACATACAGGTCTATTGGAGATGGGAGGGGGAGCAGTGAGTCACAGCAGTCTACGGTCTCCTGCCATATATAACATACAGGTCTATGGAGAGAGGAGAGGGGGGAACAGCGAGTCACAGCAGCTAGTCTCCTGCCAGTATAACATACAGGTCTATGGAGAGGAGAGAGGGAGCAGCGAGTCACAGCAGCTAGGTCTCTCTGCCAGTAATAACACTACAGGATCAATCGGTAGAGGAGGGAGGGAGAGCACACGACGTCAACAGATCAAGCTAGGTCTCCTGCAGTATAACATACAAGTCTATGGAGAGGAGAGAGGGAGCAGTGAGTCACAGCAGCTAGTCTCCTTCAGTAGAAAACATAAGGTTATGGAGATGGGAGGGGGAAGCAGTGAGTCACAGTCAGCTAGCTAGGTCTCCTGCCAGTTAACATACAGGTCTATGGGACGAGGGGATGGGGAGCAGTGAGTCACAGCACTACGTCTCCTGCCAGTATAACATGCAGGTCTATGGAGAGGAGAGAGGGAGCAGTGAGTCACAGCGCTACGTCTCTCTGCCAGTTAAACATACAGGTCTCTGGAGAGGGGGATGGGGAGCAGTGAGTGACAGCAGCTACGTCTTCCTGCAGTATAACATGCAGGTCTATGGATAGGAGTAGAGGGAGCAGTGAGTCACAGCAGCTAGCTCTCCTCCAGTTAACATACAGGTCTATGGAGAGGGGATGGGGAGCAGTGAGTCACACAGCACGTCGTCTCGCTCAGTTTAACATGCAGGTCTATATGGAGAGTAGGAGGGGAGGAAGCAGTGAGTCACAGCAGCTAGCTCTCCTGCCAGTATAACATAAAGGTCTATGGAGAGGGGGAGCAGTGAGTCACAGCAGCTACGTCTCCTGCCAGTATAACATGAGTCTATGGAGAGGGAGCAGTGAGTCACAGCAGCTGGTCTCCTGCCAGTTATAACTACAGGTCTATGGAGAGGGAGGGAGAGAGTGGAGTCACGGTATCTAGTCTCTGCTAGTATAACATGACAGGTCTATGGAGAGGGAGCAGTGAGTCACAAGCAGCTGGGTCTTATCCTACCACCTCTCCTGTGCTACTAAAAACCGAGGACCAAGTCACAGAATTCCCTGACCCTGGAGACTTCCGCATGTAATCGCACCAGACTACAGCTTCACCAGCAATCAATGTGCCCTACAAAGCTGCCGCCATATTATATGCATGTTCTCTCATATGTTCTGTGATCTCCTTGCTACATCTGCAGGAGAACAGCAACTTATTATGTTGTGATGTAATACGGACTTCTCTCTATCTCTTCCCCTCGTGCAGCGTTTCATCCAGGGGTCCGGAAGCAGCCGGGGGGGGGGTGGGGGGGGGGGGGTATGGGGACGCTACACAACAGGACAGGAAGTGCCCTCTCCGTTCTGCGTGTCACCGCGAGCCACCCACAACAGGTCGTATAGATCCTATCAGGGGGCAGAGAGGTCACACGTCGTGCCCAACTCAGGGAAGCGGAAAGAGGGACAGAAGTGGAAAATTTCTCATCCAAAATCTCACCTGCCTGAACTAGACCCCCCCCCCCCCCACTCAGGGGTCACCGGGTCACCATGGGACCTCCAGAACCAGAGACGACAACAACTGCATATAACTTTATGTAAAAAAACGATTATAATTAACATGTGACATCACCCCCTCCGTCACAGAAGACCCCCGCACCAGCGGAACAGATGGAAGACCCCCGACGGTCATTACTGCAACGTCACATTCAAGTGCAATTACTGTCGCATAGAAACCTGCGAGTAACTGAAGGCACGCAGCGTACACAGAGAAGCGGATTATAAAGTTTTGAAAATGTTAGTTGTATAAAACTAAAAAACTGTGCAGCGCCCCAAACAATCACCACCCAAGTGCACCCTGAGCTGATCACCGATATACAACAGGGTGCCCCCTCCTGGACAGCCAGAGACTAGGGGTGCACCCACCACACCCCGCGTGCACCCCCACACCACCCCCAGTTGCCCCTCCGAGTACAGCCAGACCTAGGGGTGCACCCCACCACACCCCCAGCGTGCACCCCCACCACCACACCCCCAGGGTGCCCCCTCCTGGGTACAGCCAGACACTAGGGGTGCACCCCACCACACCCCCAGCGTGCACCCCCACCACCACCACAACCCCAGGGTGCCCCCCTCCTGGGTACAGCCAGAACACTAGGGTGCACCCTACCACACCCCCAGGGTGCCCCTCCCCCATCGACCCTAGACTCCACCACTGGGGGGCGCTGCAGTCATCACTATCATTAGCTTATGGTTTGTATCTAAAAAAAAAAATTGTCTGAAAAACAATTAGAAGGACGGAACATTCCGGACGGTCGGATCTAAGCAAAAGGCAACGGATTACGGAGGCGGGAAGATCTCGGTTGGAGATCATCCTGAGGAAGAACCTGGAGCTACAAGTTGGACTTGTCTTGGCAGAGGAATGTTGGGGTAAGTCTTCCACGGGTCTATGCAAGACAAAAGAAATGTACAAGACAGATCAGAGCCGCGTCACCCCGCACCCACAGCGTATCAGAACCTCCGGGCTGGTCCGATATAGGTCTTGGCTGCCGCTCTACGACTCCACTGCCCTAGAGCCAGTTGGCGTAACTACACGGACGGGCCCGTGAGGTTCAGGGCCCGGGATGCACGGTCCCTGCAGTGCACTGCCAGATCTTGCCCTCTGGCCCCTCCTCTTCGGTGTCTGGGTACCGCCCACATCCCTATTGACCCGCCCACAATCCCCCCGACAACACCAACTGCACACCGCCTGAACGCCACAGGCATACAGCCCCTTGTGTTATGGGTGCACAGCGAGCGCGCAGAAGGGAAGGAGCACCCTACGCTGCCAGGATTTTAGGTTTTCCTCATTGGACCCCTTTGCAAGGTTATAAAATTTTCGCTTTTCCATTATTGGGGCCATGTGACGCCATTTTTCAAACCATTTTGGACTGGTATCACCTATGTTGAAAATTTTGAACTTTTTTTTTTTGAGGGCAAGAGTAGAAAAAACATCAATTGTACTGGGAATTTTGGCTTTTTTTTTTTTTTTTTTTTCGGGTTTCACGTATATCCTAAACGTCATGTTAATTTATTCTACCGGGTCGATCGATTACGGGGAGACCAGACATGAATATTTTTTCTTATGTTTTCTAAATTTGTCAAATAAAACCAAATGTGGGGGAAAAAAAAAAATCTATATTTTGCATCGCCGTCTTCCAAATGGCATAACATTGTTAACTTTTTTGGGTTCTACGGAGCTGTTTGATGACATTGTTTTTTTTTGCGGGACATGTTGTACCTTGCACCAGTATCATTCTGGAGTACATATGTTCTTTGAACACTTTTTATTGCATATTTTGTGGGGTTCAATAGGTAAAAATCATAATTTTTGCGGGTTTTTAAAAAAATTAACGGCGTTCATCGTGCGGGTTCAATAATTTACAGTTATTCTACGGGTTGTTACGGATGCGGTGATATATACTATATATGTGGGGTTTGTGTTATTTAACGCTAAAAAAAAGTCTAAATCATGTCTCTTTATGTGTTTTGGGGCTTACGGGCATTTTTAGTGATTTATTACTACTTCCACCATGGGACATGAACATCCGATTGCTTGTTCATGATAATATCCTGCAATAATTGTATTGCAGGGTATTAGCCTATGCACATGCATGTCACAGACGCCATCCTTCAGGTATATCTGGGGTCTTGATCAGACCCCAGAGATGCCATAGCACCGATCGGTGCTACCCTGAAAATGGTTCGGGGGGGGCCCCGATCGTGGCGGAAAAACCCCCCAGAGGCATGTTAGATGCCGTGGTCGAGCCAACCGCAGCATTTAACAGGTTAAACACCCGCAATCGGAGCCCACTCCAATCGTGGGCGTTACATCCAGCACCCCGTGTTTCCCGACGCCGGTTCGGCTCAGATCTTGAGCTGAACCTGCATCAGCTCAGCGTCTGATATATCGGACGCTGAGCGTTAACAGGTTAATAGTTACTGATCGCATGTGTATCATTGGAAATGCAAATGTGATTGTGCTGAGCCCCGCCCCCAGACATTTTCTAAACTTAATGTACACGCCGGCAACACAAATTTTTTTTTTTCCCCTCTTCTCTGCAAAAAAAATAAAAAATAAATAAAATTAAGTACCAGCTTCGAGTACTGCGATACTCCTCAAGATATCATTTTGAAATATAAAAATTTTGGTTTTGGTACAACCCAGATCCAGGGGAGCAACGCCCGGGCCCCATTATATTACTCTCTAATCCTTCTCCTGCTTATATCACAGGACTCTGCTCTGCTGCCACCTACTGGGGATCAGCTGAATTACAACTGTATCACGCAGTCCTGAGGCTCTGGTAACGCCCCTCTGGCTCATTAGCATAATTATAAAAATGGATCTTAAGAAGGAACAAATATTAGTAGATCGCCGCAGCCAGGAGTAAGTGTCCCTGGTGTATTAGGATTATGAGGGGCGACGTCCTCTGTGTAAAGGATTTGGTTTGTTGCTTTCTAATAAATGAGAAGAGTCACGTCGTTTGCGTCCGAAATAAATTAACTAGAGGACGACGCTGACAAACCGGGCCGACGACTGATCCCAAAATTATAAAGAGACCATGTAGAAAAGCGCAGCATGAAAGGGAAGGATTAATCCATAGCAGCAATTAAAGGGATTATTACTGTAGTCACCCGCAGCTACACTCGTCTGTAAGGACACGACGGACGTGTCCAGGACTCATCTTAAAGGGATCATTACCTTCTTGTGGCCCTCCGCGTTGTACTTGTCCAGCAGGGCCTGGACGCGGGCGCCGTATTCGGGGTGAACATCGGAGAAGTTCTTCACCTGGAGGGAGAGAATGCAGGTCGTGCTCAGTGCGAGCAGATTCTGGGTCATGTACATATATTATACACATATTACACCAATAATCAGAGGTTATCAGGAGGATTAAAGGAGTTGGCCCAGGAGTCTGACTACGACTACACCCAGTGTGCCAGAGCAGATGTAAGTGGGTTCCATCTACTCTACACAGAATGGGGGTCCTGTGACCCCTGGGCCATGTGACGTGACCAAATCTCTTGTGGATTTATTAAAACATCCCAAAATATCTCGGGGGACAAAAACAAAACAGAGACGTAGGGAAATCAATACTCCTGCTAAACCAGAGACCCCCCCCCCCCATTTATAGCACTTACTGGGGGAGCTGCTTATGTTATAGCGGAGGAGGAACAACTCACCGCTCTCTTCTGGATAAACAGCTGGGCGTCCTTCAAGTGCCCGGCGATGTTCGCCACCAGCCTCTGGCGCTCCTCCTCATTCAGAACTTTGGTGTAGAAATCACGAACCTGCAGACAGGAAAGAAGGGACCGGGGTCAGGGGTTATGTCACCTCAATGCCAGGAGGAGGCAGCACAGCAACTACTAGGAAGCCAAAGTGTAATAACTAATACATGGTACAGGGTCAGGAGGGGCTGGGATGTCTGCAGTGTAATAATATCACATGTTATGGATGATACA
>WNYA01003787.1:4582-22593 GCA_019512145.1 Engystomops pustulosus
GGGGCGGGGGAGGGACTAGGTAATGACAGTTAAGTAGTTCCTGACGAGAGCCAGGTGGACATATCTGTGGAAGTCCTAAATGTGGACCAAGGAGACCAGACCTTATGAAACGTAGTAATTTTATCGTTATCTACAGCTATAAGCTCTTCCATTCTCATTATATGGTTAAGACAGTCAACTAGTTCAGCCTTAGATGGCGGAGAGAGGGACCTCCAATGGCGTGGTATAACTGTCCGAGCAGCACTCAAGAAATGTCTAAGAAGACCTTTCTTGACTTTTGCAATAGAGTACGGAAATAGCGATAGTAACGCCAATTCTGGTGAGAGAGAAATCGCTTCCCCACTAACCTTTTTGTATAAGTCCTCTACTGCCTCCCAAAATCGGGCGATTATAGGACAACTCCACCAGATATGTAATTGTGATCCTATATCAGAAAGACAACGCCAACATGTATCGTCCACCTCAGGAAAAATTTTATGGAGTACAGTAGGACATCTGTACCACCTTGAGAGTATTTTGAAATTCCTCTCCTGAAATCTCCCAGAGATCGAGGTCTGATGAGTCATAGAGATGATTTTCATCCTCTCATCCTCCGTGAAAGATACCCCTAAGTCTTCTTCCCATTTGGTTATATAAGGTGGGAACGGAATAGAGTCAGTGTCACCTCCTCCATCTCTGAGCAATGCGTAGACCCAGGAAATAGTATGTGTAGGGGGGTTGGATTGGATAAAAGCTTCTTCGAAAGTTGTTAACTTACGGCTAAGTGTCTCAGTCGGGCCTAAAGCGTCAATTCCCAGTGATAGCGAGTTGTAAGCTAGCCAGTCTCTACCTTGAGATGAGGATAAGGTTGCCAGTGGTTGTACCCCTTGCACCGAGACCACGTCTCGTACTCGTATTATATGTGGCGCTGCAGGGAATAATGTGGTGAGTCTAGGTTGGGAAATATTAAAAGTGCGATTATACGATATGGGAGTCAATGGGCCTATAGGGGAAGATAAAGGCCACCTCGATAACATGCGGTCCCAAACCTCCGACCAAAGTTTAAGAAAAAAAGCTTCCTGCGGCAATTTAGGGCGTTTATTAGAGTGTAACCAAATATATGCAGAAGGTGGGATCGGAGACATAGAGGCTAGTAATTGCACCCAAAGCTTAGTGTTGGCATTATGGTGGAGATCTAAGACACAAGTGCTAATTACTGCTTTATGATAAATTTCAAAGTCTGGTAAACCTATTCCCCCTCTAAGTTTGTGACGTGTTAGTAGAGAATAACTAATTCGAGGACGATGCCCTTTCCATATAAACCTAATGACCTGTGATCTGAGCTTACTAAAAAAGGATCTTGGGAGTAAGATCGGTAACGCTTGAAACACATATAGGATCTTAGGAAGAGTATCCATTTTGATCGCTGCCGACCGTCCAAACCATGATAAAAAAAGGGGATTCCAACCCGAAAGTTCTCCGATTAGAGATCTCATCAGTTTATCATAATTGGAGGAAAACAGGTCTTCAGTATCTGCCGTCAAATTTATTCCCAAATATTTCACGGAGCTCCCGCTATCTTTAAAGGAAAAATTTGCTCTCGTGGTATCCCAAATTGTCTTAGGGATAGAGATGTTCATGATCTCTGTCTTATGCATATTCACTTTGAAATTACTTAAAGATCCGAAGGTTTCAAATTCTGATAATATGTTGGGAATAGAAATGTGAGGGTTAGATATGTACAGCAGTAAGTCATCGGCATATAACGATAACTTGCAGTGCTGCTGTCCTATCTTAATGCCTACTATATCTGAATTACCACGTAGTGCCACTGCTAGATGTTCCATTGTGAGAACATATAATAAGGGTGATAGAGGACAACCCTGACGCGTACCATTAGCTATGTAAAACGGATCCGATAAGGTCCCATTTACCTTAACCCGAGCCGAGGGGCGATTATAGAGGGCCATAATTCGTTGGAGCATAATTGGACCCATACCGATTCCTTCCAGAGTAGCTCTAAGGAAGTCCCAACTGACCCTATCAAACGCTTTCTCAGCATCTACCGATAGAAAGCACAGTGGAACTCCCCTAGATTTAGCAAACCTAGTAATAGCGATGGTTTTAAGGGTATTATCCCTAGCCTCCCTGCCAGCTACGAATCCGACCTGATCCAGATGTATTATTTTGGGTAATAGACTTTTCAGCCTGGTGGCTATTATTTTGGAGTACAATTTCAAATCGATATTAATTAAAGAGATAGGCCGAAAGTTGCCGCAGACAGATGGGTCTTTGCCGGGTTTGGGTAAAACGGAGATGTGAGCCTGCAAGGCCTGAGGCGGAAATGAACCTCCCCTAGCAATGTCATTAAAGACTCTTAGCATGGTAGGTGAGAGGGACTCCGAGAATTTTTTAAAGAATCTGGAGGTAAACCCATCTGGGCCTGGGCTTTTGCCATTTTTGAGTTCTTTTATAGCAAAATCCAATTCCTCTTGGGTTAATTCCGATTCTAACTGTTTGACATCTTCTGCTACCAAGGAAGGCAAGCCATGAGCAGTAATATATGCCTTAATCTTTGCCCATTTATCGTCAGCTGTAGAACCCTCAAATTTGGGATGAATATTATAAAGTGTGGAATAATAATTCTGAAACTCTTTAAGAATTTGTTGAGTCGTGTGTACTTTAGTGCCATTTTTAGCATTAAGGGATGTGATGTATGAGGCCCTAGTTCTGGGGTGTAATGCCCGTGATAGCCACCGACCACATTTATCTGCATGTTCATAGTAACCTCTATATAGCTTTTCTCTTGCACAGAATGATCTCTGGTCCAGTAGGCTAAGCAGTTCCTGTCGTGTATTAGAAATTTCAACTTGTATAGAAGCGGAGTATGATTTTTTATTAGACCACGTCTCGTACTCGTATTATATGTGGCGCTGCAGGGAATAATGTGGTGAGTCTAGGTTGGGAAATATTAAAAGTGCGATTATACGATATGGGAGTCAATGGGCCTATAGGGGAAGATAAAGGCCACCTCGATAACATGCGGTCCCAAACCTCCGACCAAAGTTTAAGAAAAAAGGCTTCCTGCGGCAATTTAGGGCGTTTATTAGAGTGTAACCAAATATATGCAGAAGGTGGGATCGGAGACATAGAGGCTAGTAATAGCACCCAAAGCTTAGTGTTGGCATTATGGTGGAGATCTAAGACACAAGTGCTAATTACTGCTTTATGATAAATTTCAAAGTCTGGTAAACCTATTCCCCCTCTAAGTTTGTGACGTGTTAGTAGAGAATAACTAATTCGAGGACGATGCCCTTTCCATATAAACCTAATGACCTGTGATCTGAGCTTACTAAAAAAGGATCTTGGGAGTAGGATCGGTAACGCTTGAAACACATATAGGATCTTAGGAAGAGTATCCATTTTGATCGCTGCCGACCGTCCAAACCATGATAAAAAAAGGGGATTCCAACCCGAAAGTTCTCCGATTAGAGATCTCATCAGTTTATCATAATTGGAGGAAAACAGGTCTTCAGTATCTGCCGTCAAATTTATTCCCAAATATTTCACGGAGCTCCCGCTATCTTTAAAGGAAAAATTTGCTCTCGTGGTATCCCAAATTGTCTTAGGGATAGAGATGTTCATGATCTCTGTCTTATGCATATTCACTTTGAAATTACTTAAAGATCCGAAGGTTTCAAATTCTGATAATATGTTGGGAATAGAAATGTGAGGGTTAGATATGTACAGCAGTAAGTCATCGGCATATAACGATAACTTGCAGTGCTGCTGTCCTATCTTAATGCCTACTATATCTGAATTACCACGTAGTGCCACTGCTAGATGTTCCATTGTGAGAACATATAATAAGGGTGATAGAGGACAACCCTGACGCGTACCATTAGCTATGTAAAACGGATCCGATAAGGTCCCATTTACCTTAACCCGAGCCGAGGGGCGATTATAGAGGGCCATAATTCGTTGGAGCATAATTGGACCCATACCGATTCCTTCCAGAGTAGCTCTAAGGAAGTCCCAACTGACCCTATCAAACGCTTTCTCAGCATCTACCGATAGAAAGCACAGTGGAACTCCCCTAGATTTAGCAAACCTAGTAATAGCGATGGTTTTAAGGGTATTATCCCTAGCCTCCCTGCCAGCTACGAATCCGACCTGATCCAGATGTATTATTTTGGGTAATAGACTTTTCAGCCTGGTGGCTATTATTTTGGAGTACAATTTCAAATCGATATTAATTAAAGAGATAGGCCGAAAGTTGCCGCAGACAGATGGGTCTTTGCCGGGTTTGGGTAAAACGGAGATGTGAGCCTGCAAGGCCTGAGGTGGAAATGAACCTCCCCTAGCAATGTCATTAAAGACTCTTAGCATGGTAGGTGAGAGGGACTCCGAGAATTTTTTAAAGAATCTGGAGGTAAACCCATCTGGGCCTGGGCTTTTGCCATTTTTGAGTTCTTTTATAGCAAAATCCAATTCCTCTTGGGTTAATTCCGATTCTAACTGTTTGACATCTTCTGCTACCAAGGAAGGCAAGCCATGAGCAGTAATATATGCCTTAATCTTTGCCCATTTATCGTCAGCTGTAGAACCCTCAAATTTGGGATGAATATTATAAAGTGTGGAATAATAATTCTGAAACTCTTTAAGAATTTGTTGAGTCGTGTGTACTTTAGTGCCATTTTTAGCATTAAGGGATGTGATGTATGAGGCCCTAGTTCTGGGGTGTAATGCCCGTGATAGCCACCGACCACATTTATCTGCATGTTCATAGTAACCTCTATATAGCTTTTCTCTTGCACAGAATGATCTCTGGTCCAGTAGGCTAAGCAGTTCCTGTCGTGTATTAGAAATTTCAACTTGTATAGAAGCGGAGTATGATTTTTTATTGCACGCTTCAAGTTCAGATAGGCGAGTTAGTAGGGCAGAAATTTTAGCTGTATTTGCTTTTTTCAAACGCGAGCCATGCGACATAAAGACCGTTCTAATCTCGCATTTCAATCCCTCCCACAATGTGGGTGAGATTGAGAGAGCATCTTTGTAATCTTGAGCAAATCTAGACAGACGCTGCTTAACCTCCTCCACACATAGAGCATCGTTCAAAAGATTTTCATTAAGGCGCCATGAAAACGTCTTACGAGGAGTAGGAAACACTGAAAGAACGAGGTATACTGGAGCGTGATCAGACCAAATGATCTGTCCTATATATGATTTAGTAGCTAGCTCTAAGAGTGGGTGGCTAATAAATATCATGTCTATTCTACTATATGACTTATGAGCTGCGGAATAAAAGGAATAATCCCTAGTGTGTGGGTTTAGGGTTCTCCAAGAATCTACTAGGAGTCGTTTTTGTAACTCTTTCCTGAGTCTACGCACCGCTGCAAAAGATAGGGAGGACTTACCAGAGGATGTGTCAACTGAACAGTCCCATACCCAATTGAAATCTCCGGCCAGGATGATCTGGGAAGATTCAGCAAACGAGTCCAAAGATGTTAGTGCCTCTAAAGCGAAGGCTACTTGACCTGAGTTGGGAAAGTACATGTTAGCGAGGGTATAACATTTAGTTGCATAAGAAATTTTAACAAATATATATCGACCCTCGGGATCACTGTATGATTCCAACACCGTTGGCGGAAATGAATAATGAAAGCCAATGGAGACCCCTCTCGAGCGACCATCTGGACCTGGTGCATGTAACCATGTATTATAATAGCGGTCCCTAAAGTGTGGAGTTTTGTTTCGCTCAAAATGGGTCTCTTGAAGCATCACTATCTTAGCCCGGCTTTTGTGAATAGAATGGAGTATCTGACCTCGTTTCTTGGGGATATTAAATCCTTTCACATTAAATGTACATATCTTCAGGTCTGCCATCTTAGAAGTAATCAAAAAGGAAGAGCAAGAATTCGTTGAGCATTACAGCTAGCCCAATGCTGGACATAGGGTGGGTAACAAAGTGGGAAAGAAGGGAAGGAAAGATAGGGGAAGACAAGACACAACAGACATAAACAGTAACAACTGGAACGACATTGCATGTAATAAAACTCCAGTCTGGACAAAAATAATCTAATAAACCGGCGTCAGAACCAACCAACGCCTGCGTATCCATCTGGGGACGTAGAAACATATGGTGAGCTATAGCCTCCCTGTGTCCCGAGACCGGACCCGCTCCCACCCTCCAACTAGAATAAACCTCCCCTTCCGTGAAAAGAAAACAACCAAAAAGAGACAGTAATGACAATGCTGATATGACATGACATTAGAAGTCTCACATGACTAGGAGGTGATATAAGTCGCACTCATCAGAGGGAACCCCCCCCCCTCCCGCAATGCACGGGAGAGGGAACATCCTCCCCATTATTGTAACTACACAACACGTTAGCTTATGCTAGCGAACCCGGAAAGAGATCAACTATCAACTAAGAGATGACAGTTATTGTGATGATCCAATCAGGTGGTACCCGGTGAGTTCCCGTTAGAAGGCCTCTTCTTAGGTGGCATCTGAGAAGGTGACCATCTTTCACGATGCGGTAGTTCCGCAGGTTGCGGCAACACTGGCCACTCCGGTATAGCTATCATCGGTAACTCCAATATGCCTAGGAACTTAGGTAAGTCCCCTAGGTCACGAAAGATCGCTGTCTTGCCTTGATGCTTTGCGATGAGCTGGAATGGATAACCCCATCGGTATTGAATTTTACGGGCTATTAGCTCCCCTAATAGAGGACGTAGTGCTCTTCTAAGTTGTAAAGTGCGTCGTGCCAGATCGGGTAAAAAGGATATTTCTTTGTCCATATACAGAACATGCTCTTTGGTTCTGGCAGCTCTCATCAACTGTTCTTTCATCTTAAAGAAATGCACTCTGCATACTACATCTCTGGGACGTTGATTGTCCGCAGGTTTCGGGCCTAGTGTGCGGTGAATCCTATCCAGTTCCACCGGAGGAAGTGCTGGGTCATCCAATAAATCAGCAAACAATAATTGAGCCACCGAGTCCAATTCTTTGGCCTCAATAGATTCGGGTAGGCACACATAGAGCATCGTTCAAAAGATTTTCATTAAGGCGCCATGAAAACGTCTTACGAGGAGTAGGAAACACTGAAAGAACGAGGTATACTGGAGCGTGATCAGACCAAATGATCTGTCCTATATATGATTTAGTAGCTAGCTCTAAGAGTGGGTGGCTAATAAATATCATGTCTATTCTACTATATGACTTATGAGCTGCAGAATAAAAGGAATAATCCCTAGTGTGTGGATTTAGGGTTCTCCAAGAATCTACTAGGAGTCGTTTTTGTAACTCTTTCCTGAGTCTACGCACCGCTGCAAAAGATAGGGAGGACTTACCAGAGGATGTGTCGACTGAACAGTCCCATACCCAATTGAAATCTCCGGCCAGGATGATCTGGGAAGATTCAGCAAACGAGTCCAAAGATGTTAGTGCCTCTAAAGCGAAGGCTACTTGACCTGAGTTGGGAAAGTACATGTTAGCGAGGGTATAACATTTAGTTGCATAAGAGATTTTAACAAATATATATCGACCTTCGGGATCACTGTATGATTCCAACACCGTTGGCGGAAATGAATAATGAAAGCCTATGGAGACCCCTCTCGAGCGACCATCTGGACCTGGTGCATGTAACCATGTATTATAATAGCGGTCCCTAAAGTGTGGAGTTTTGTTTCGCTCAAAATGGGTCTCTTGAAGCATCACTATCTTAGCCCGGCTTTTGTGCATAGAATGGAGTATCTGACCTCGTTTCTTGGGGATATTAAATCCTTTCACATTAAATGTACATATCTTCAGGTCTGTCATCTTAGAAGTAATCAAAAAGGAAGAGCAAGAATTCGTTGAGCATTACAGCTAGCCCAATGCTGGACATAGGGTGGGTAACAAAGTGGGAAAGAAGGGAAGGAAAGATAGGGGAAGACAAGACACAACAGACATAAACAGTAACAACTGGAACGACATTGCATGTAATAAAACTCCAGTCTGTACAAAAATAATCTAATAAACCGGCGTCAGAACCAACCAACGCCTGCGTATCCATCTGGGGACGTAGAAACATATGGTGAGCTATAGCCTCCCTGTGTCCCGAGACCGGACCCGCTCCCACCCTCCAACTATAATAAACCTCCCCTTCCGTGAAAAGAAAACAACCAAAAAGAGACAGTAATGACAATGCTGATATGACATGACATTAGAAGTCTCACATGACTAGGAGGTGATATAAGTCGCACTCCTCAGAGGGAACCCCCCCCCCCCCCGCAATGCACGGGAGAGGGAACATCCTCCCCATTATTGTAACTACACAACACGTTAGCTTATGCTAGCGAACCCGGAAAGAGATCAACTATCAACTAAGAGATGACAGTTATTGTGATGATCCAATCAGGTGGTACCCGGTGAGTTCCCGTTAGAAGGCCTCTTCTTAGGTGGCATCTGAGAAGGTGACCATCTTTCACGATGCGGTAGTTCCGCAGGTTGCGGCAACACTGGCCACTCCGGTATAGCTATCATCGGTAACTCCAATATGCCTAGGAACTTAGGTAAGTCCCCTAGGTCACGAAAGATCGCTGTCTTGCCTTGATGCTTTGCGATGAGCTGGAATGGATAGCCCCATCGGTATTGAATTTTACGGGCTATTAGCTCCCCTAATAGAGGACGTAGTGCTCTTCTAAGTTGTAAAGTGCGTCGTGCCAGATCGGGTAAAAAGGATATTTCTTTGTCCATATACAGAACATGCTCTTTGGTTCTGGCAGCTCTCATCAACTGTTCTTTCATCTTAAAGAAATGCACTCTGCATACTACATCTCTGGGACGTTGATTGTCCGCAGGTTTCGGGCCTAGTGTGCGGTGAATCCTATCCAGTTCCACCGGAGGAAGTGCTGGGTCATCCAATAAATCAGCAAACAATAATTGAGCCACCGAGTCCAATTCTTTGGCCTCAATAGATTCGGGTAGGCCCCTTATGCGGATATTATTCCGTCTATGACGGTTTTCCAAATCTTCCTGGGCTGAGAAGATGTCTCTTATGGCTAATGAATGAGCCTGTAATATCTTGTGGTGATCTGATATAGCGTCCCAAATGTTATCCTGCCCAGTCTCCGCATCTGCAATTCTATGGCCCAGTTGTCTCACCTCCTGCTTCACTGAGTCCACCTCCTTCTTGTACGAGGCTTCAAGGCGGCTTACCAAGCCCTCTAGGTCCGTCTTGGTGGGTAGAGATTCTAGGTGAGCACGCAGATCCCAGTCAATGCTGTGAGCTGACATGGAGGTGCCTGAGGGAGAGGGCGGTGCTGACATGTGTGCTGTTTCCAAACAGGCCGGGGAACCATGTGCGGTCGCCATCTTGGATCCGTTTCCCACGATGCTGGAAGATTCGGCCGGATCAAAATATGAAGCTATGGAACCGCGATCGTCTGTGTGACTCACGCTAGGGGCTCTGGTCCTTCTCCTGTTCCCCATAGGGTAAGAAATTCCGGGTTCGCCCAGGTATGGAGGATAGCGGGAGCGGTCAGGCCCGGGAGCTCAGTCTCTGCACGTCTTCACTCCTCCATGCGCAAGCCATGCCCCCCCTCCCTATAGTTTTAGATGAAACGCTAGATTCGTCTTCTTCACCCTCTATGTATTAGGGTCAAATCTTCTATTCAATGGTCCACAATTCGGTTACTGGCAGATATATAGTAACCATAACCATTCTTTTCAAGTTAGTACCAATCATGGTTCCCATGTATGACGGCAGCTCCTACTACACACTGCCTGGGGCTCGTTGGGTAACTGTGGATCACCTTGACATTTTAAGGTTATGGCTGTAGCTTTAGGTAAATTCCCAGGTTTATTCACAATCTTTATATGTGGCATGAGTTGCACCCCTGCCAGATTGTAGTTCTACTCCTCAGGTTAAATGATTAACGTCCCTTCCAAAAAACATAGGGTCAGCAACCCTGATCTTTTCCTGCTATGAAGAAAATGTTTCTAGCACATACGGTATATATGGAACATTTATTTAACATTTTGCCCTAAGTCTTCACTTCAATGAGACTTAACCTCATAAAAATCAGCAACTGACCTCCATATTTTATCCATTTTCTGCAGGAGGATAATAATAATATATGCTGCTACTCATTCGTGTTGCTAGTAAAATATATCCATAGCATTACATTAATTTTAAAGAATAATTCTTGCATACATGTCACCATTTATGATTGAATATACTTCACAGCCACGTTCCAGCAGATCACTGTATGGAGAATGGCGCAGTCATCATTGTAATAGTGTTATGTAAATTGGTGGCAGACAGGCAGATATATATATATATATATATATATATATATATATATATATATATTCAACTCTAAAGATTTTACATGTAGAGGAAAGATTCATTGTCTCATTTTTTGCCATTTCATGCTTTTGTAACCTGACGATATGAATAAAGTTTACTGTGAAAACCTAATGTTCGGAGTGTTGTTCCCTCTTATTGATCTATACACATTCTTTAGGTTTTTACATGGATCGTCTTCACAAGGAGTGTAGCCGTTACATGCATCTACTATATTGTGAAGACAGCGGTGGTAGGGCAGGAGAATAGAAAGTACAGGCGGTCCCCTACTTAAAGACACCCGACTTACAGACAACCCATAGTTACAGACAGACCCCTCTGACCTCTGGTGAAGCTTTCTGAATGCTTTACTATAGTCCCAGGCTGCACTGATCAGCTGTAAGGTGTCTGTAATGAAGCTTTATTGATAATCCTTAGTCCAATTATACTAAAAAATGTTTAAACTCCAATTTTCACTAGAGCAGAATTTTTTTTTGTCTGGATCTACAATTATAAAATATACAGTTTCAACTTACATACAAATTCAACTTAAGGACAAACCTCCTGACCCCATCTTGTATGTAACCTGGGGACTGCCCGTAATATTTTATTTCTATGACAATTTTACTTTATTTCCCATTTTTTTATTCTGAGAGTTGGAAAACTGATATTAATTTATTAGTGAGGTGTAGAAAATAACAGGTTACTGAAGATATGACACTTGAGAATAGAAGAGGAGAGAATAGGAGTATAGGAAATCTAGATTTCACTTGGTGATGTAGCTCTGTAAGAAGATACGCCTGTATAGACGAACTCATCAGAAACTTTAGCAGCTTCTCCTTATCTATCTGTTGTTAGTGTATGTAAATACAAGAGTGGAAGCTGATATATACATACGGCTAAAAGTAGTAAGAAAAGGAATAGGAGTGGGGGTTGGGGTAAAAGAACAGGAACATTGTTCTTTAATAAATTCTATTACAATTAGGGATGAGCAGACCTTCAGGTCTAGATTAAAAATCCTGTTTGAATCCCAAAGAGTGATCAGTGCTGGCACCAATTGGGGTGTTCTATTTGAAATTAATGTGGGGTGCGCACACCAGCTCTTACCAGCTCACCATTCCCTGTGATGACATAGAATGGATTCTCCCCAGAATGGCGATCGTGGCAGGTAAAAGCAGGTGGTGGGCGCCCCACATTAATTTTAATGCCACTTGCAGCTTTGTCAGTGGCATTCAATTAGATAACACCCAATTATCACGGGTGTTGTTAGTTGCAGTGTTGAGCCGGGCTCGGACACAAATTGAAATTCAGCTAGGTTCAGGGACTTGCAACTTGCAAAGTTCAGTACAGACCCGAAATTTGCGGCTCATACCTACTCAACAATTACGTTTACTTTTGTCATCTTCACTCGAGAGTTATGCAATTTGGTTTAAAGTTTGGTTCATTCTTAAATCGCTTGCATGGGGGTAACTACAGAGGTAGCAGCAATAGCAGTTTCTTTGGGGCCAAGAGTCTCAGGGGGCCCACTCACCTGACCTGCCACACTAAAGAATGGAGGATGTGCACCATTATATACATATTGGAACACACTTACTTACCTGGAATGTCCGACGAGGATGAAGTCTGCCGCGATTTATTACTAGCGTGCGCCCGATATCCTGCATCTGTCGCTTCCCCGATCAGTTCACCTTCTTCTTCCCAGTGCATGTAAGTGTTTGGATTGTGACACACTCTTAATTGTTAAATCTTGCGTGTTGTCCGAATCCGTCGGATCGCCTGACGGCCCGCCCCCCAATTTGTGTTGTGTGAAAGATGGCACATTTGCGACACAATCCGATCGCGTGCAACACAATCCCTGACACGATGCCCGAAAAGTCGGGAAATCCTACGAAAATGTGGCCGCTGGACCCTTTTACAGAGAGATACGATGAAGCAAAGTTACTACATTTCCACAAGCCCATTGGCCCACATTAACTAAAAACAGATTCAGGATTTCTGGTGCACGTTCTTCGTGAATCTGGCTCCCCCTGAACTGCTACAACAGAGTTCTGAATGGGGTCCCCCTTTTAAAAAATATGCATATTTGTATACTCACAAATGTGAGTTACAATCACACACATTTATATACATATCCATACAGCATATACATACCATATGCACACAGACAGCATAAACATACATGCAGTATACACACACCACATATACATACAGAATATACACACATACATGCAGTACCGTATAGACACATAATGAAGCATATACACAATTATACATCCCATATACACACACATACAGAAAATACACACATACATACAATGCCATATACATACATATAGCATATACACATCCAATACCCCAGATGCCGGGGCCCTGTGACACTGCAATGGCTGCTATCCCTGTAATTATGCCCTTGTCTGTTGGACTTTGCATTATAAATGTGGCACACTGTCCCACTGAGCACCGGGACGCCCATTTTAGTGCAGAAATTTGTGTTGCATAAAGACCAGTGAAGCCGCAACACTAAAGGGTTGTGTGTGACACAAATGTGGTGCAGACTCTTCTTAAATACCTGTGCAAGCAGTTTGCACTGAACGTGCAAAGTCCGACACAAAACTGGCACAAGCGCCTTAGTAATTGTGGACCAATGTGTAATACCGACTTTATGTACACATTTTGTGGCGAAATTTAGCCAACCTTGTATTATCACTGCTGAAACTGGTTATGATTTGAGAAGTTAAGTTGAGTGTAGAAACATGATATCAATGAAAACCACATTGATGCCTGCAAAAAACTAAAGTAATAACTTTTTAAATATTATGTCTAAAATGAAATTGATGTCATATGCAGATTCTGACACATAGATTAGTAACAGACTTTACATTATTAGCGTCTCTTCTGATAAGGTGACATAACAACAACCTTCTATTACGTACTGAATAGAGATGAGCGAGCACTAAAATGCTCGGGTACTCGTTATTCGAGACAAACTTTTCCCGATGCTCGAGTGCTCGTCTCGAATAACGAGCCCCATTGAAGTCAATGGGAGACTCGAGCATTTTTCAAGGGGACCAAAGGGGACGGCATGCAGAGGCAGCGGCAGCAGCGGCAGGCTAGAGAGTCTCATGGCGACATACCCTAAATGGACTCAGGCTTCAAACCAATGGGTGCTCGAGCCAAACGGGATACTCGTCAGACTCTGGCTTGCACTAGTTAAAGGAAACCTACCACTTGTAGTGGCAGGTTTCCGATGAAAATACCGGGCACCAGCTCAGGGTGAGCTGGTGCCGGAGCTTATTTTAGTTAGTGTTTTAAACCGCGGTATCGCAGTTTAAAGTGGTGTGCCCGGCCGGAGGTGAACGGGCTTGGTGCCATTGAGTGGGGTGTTTAGCATTCATATGCCTGCGCATACTGGTGGTAGTTAAGCTAGTAGTGGTGGAACCCCTGCTGATCCTGGTTTGGCAAAGGTTGCACACCACAGTCCGTCGGTCATCCGGTGTTTCTTTAAAGAAACTCGAGACTTCTGAAAATCTAGCCCTCGCCACGGGAGCTTGACTACGGGCATTCAGATTGTAGCATGACTGAAATATGTAGGATGCAGTCAGACAGACAGTCAAGTAACCCCGCCTCCTGCAGTCAGATAATCCCGCCTCCTGCAGTCAGATAATCCCGCCTGCTGCAGTCCGTCTGCTCTGCCCACTCCACGCATCTGGCCCAGCCCTGCCTCCTAGATCTCCAGATAGCCAGAGAATGACATCAATATTATCCGTTGACAGGTTTAGTGAGGGCTTATTTTTTGTGAAAACAGTTGTTCTTTTCAGTTGTATCATATAAAGGCACGTAACTTTTTGATCACTTATTATAACATTTTTTGTGAGGGTATTTGACTTAAAATTGTATATTAAGGGAAATCTTTCGTTTTTTTACGTCGTTCACCAAGTGGGTTCAATATTGTTTTAGATTTAATGTACAGATTGATATGGATGCGTTGATACCAAATATGTACTTTGTGTGTTTTTTGTATTTTATATACTTAATTTGGTTTGTATAAGTAATTGGGCTGATTAGGGGACTTTTATTTTAGTTCATTATTATAAAATGATTTTAACTTTCTACTTCTTGGCTTGAACAAGCGTTCATCTGATCGCTTGTTCAAGCCTTTACACTGCAATACACATGTATTGCAGTGTATAGTTACATACAGCATGCTCAGTTACATACAGCTGGGTCCTACCAGGAGGCGGAACCCAGCACAGATAGGAGCCGGCAGCCTTCTGGCACTCGCCGGACCCCGGGGCTGCGGCAGGAGGGATCGGATCCCCTGGTAAGCACACTGTGGGGGTCCGATCCATGGGGGACATATTAACAGGCGGCGTGTAAGGGGTTAAACACCCGGGATCGGAGTTTTTACGTCCCCGGGTGTTAGTGCCGGGTCTGGGCTGTGATGTCACAGCCAGACACTGCCACTTTCGGTACCTGATGTCCTGAAATATTTTTTTGACGTGCAGCCATAGAAAGGCGTCACTTCAGAATTATTACCTTTGATGAACGACGTAGATTCCCGAAAGGGCGGTCATTAAGGGGTTAAGCTTTATTGTTAATACTGGTTCTTATGACAACCCAACATTTTTAAAATCCAATTGTCACAAAGATCCAAAAAATTCTGGCTGGGGTTACAATTATAAAACATACATTTCCGACTTACATACAAACTCAACTTAAGAACAAACCTACAGAACCTATTTTGTACGTAACCCGGGGACTGCCTGTATATTTAAATATTCAAAGTTGATATTTGTTTCAATATGTGAGTAATAAATGAGCTCAGGTCTACAATTTATCCACAGTGATGCCATATCCTGGCAATATGTCAGGTGAGTTAAAGGGGTATTCCTATGATGACAAGATATACTCGGGATAACAAGACAATACATTCTCTAATTCACTATTATTAACAAAAATACAGCATTTCACAGATATAATTCCAAGCTGTCCGTATCAGTCCTGGTGTTTACAATTTTGGTTGTACCTGGATACGACCCTGGATCCGGACTGTGGTCAGATTCCTCTCATGAATAGCTGCTCTTATCTGCATACTGCAGTGCTCTCTGCCTCCTGCCCCTCTCCCCTGCTTTACAAGACCAGCTCAGACACAGGCACTTTCTCCCGGCAAGCAGCAGTGTGCAGAGACTTACTCTACAAGCTACAGGCAAGGTAAGGTCTTTATCTGGGATAGAGGCAAATAGCAGAGCTGACTCTGTATGTTATAAGTGAGTTAGCATCTCTCATCTCTGATCAGTCTCATCTCCCTTTTTCTAGATTTCAGATATTCTATGTGTCAGATAACAGTACAGTGTTCATGAAGGTGAATAAAAGTGTAGATAAACCCTGTACCCAAATAATCTAATCACATTGTCAGCACACAGCATCTCATAGCACTAGAGGAATCATGAAGTATCTGCTTAGAGAGTCCCTGCCCACACTCTAGAATATTACACTGACCATCACTGAGTGATAGAAGCTAAAACAGCAATAAAACTGAGTAAAACTGTAAAGTAAGTTGGATAATAATCTTTATTGTTTAAACATCACTAGGGATTAAAATGTGAGAACTTTATTTCATGGATAAACCCCTTCAAGTAAGTTTTAGCCAGATCTGGGTAATCCTTCTGTGCAGTTCACAAGAACCTGATTTATAAATAGATTACAGCTTCTTAAACTTTGTAGGAACCTTAACAGACAAACCATGATCACATGTGGCCTTCACTTAGGGTCAATGCCCCTGCTCAAATAGATTTCATGGTCTATGGCAGTGGTGGCGAACCTATGGCACGGGTGACAGAGGCGGCACTCAGGGCCCTTTTTGTTGGCACCTGGTCCACATCCCCAGCACACAAGACAGGACTCAAAGAATATTCCTGCAGTTCCAAGCAACTTAAAAGATGCCGCTTTCAGTCATATTTTGATACTTCCTTTGCTACTTGAGAGTGTAGGAAGAGGGAGAATGAGTAGACAGGGCTGAATGATCTTTGCAGGACCTCCAGCTGGCCCCACGATTGTTCCATCTTTCTACTGTATTGCTGTTTTCAGGAGGCCAATATGATTGAAAGTTGTTGAACAGGGAGCAATAAGTTACTGATTTAATTTTTGGTTGGCACCTCGCGATAAATAAGAGGAGTTTGGGTTGCAGTTTGGGCACTCGGCCACTAAAAGGTTCGCCATCACTTGTCTATGGGAATACAGCCTCATAGGAGTCCAGTAGTATAAAGCCTTATGGGGTCTACTTATATAAAGGCCACACGGCGGTCTAGTGGTATAAAAGTCTCATGGCTATTGTAGGAAAGCACAAGGTGTCATGGATGATGGTAGAGGTTTCACTGTGGTGCCTGGCCTTGGTGAAGTAAAAACCAGTAATGCTGGTGTCCAGCCACTGCCATTTTTGTTATTTTTGTAGAGCTGCAATACAGTTAATCCGGGACAGTTTTTTTCTGGAGCAGTCACAGTGCTGGGTGGGATGGCTCCAGCCACGTTTTAGGCCAGGGCTTACAGCCCTATGTAAAACCACTGGGTCAGGTGAAGGAGGTTTGGTTCCCTAACCGTGTAGGAGGTGGAACACAGTGGATGTCAGAACCAGAGCTGGACCTTGCTCTGTGGGGAAGTCTGAGGACTGAAACGGTTCTCCTAGCCCAGGAGGAAGTGAAGTACAGTACTGTGCCGGTTAATGTGTACTGTGCTTAATGTCATGGACTGAGATTTATCATATGGACTCTGCTTTTTGTTTTGCCACCTGTTATGTTTGTGTTCAAAATAAAGACACCTGTTTTGTTCATCTTAAAGACTGTTGCCTGGCGCTTCTCTAAAGACTACCATTTGAGTTGAACCCCTATCACTATCTACTGGTATAAGGGCCTTATAGGGTCTCCCAGTATAAAGGCATCATGGGGAACTACTAGTATAAAAACGTCATGGTGGTCTACTGGTATAAAAGAAAGAAATAAATACCAAATATAATATCCGTGCCTGCAGTGTCTTCTGTCGGCAGAAGGTAGCTTATAAGGCACTGATTCTCTTTTGTGTTTTTTATGTGTGAGTACTGTGGTTAAGGTTTCAGCTGTATTGTGGTTGATTGAGCCACACCCAGGTCTCTGTAGCTCAGCCCTGTCCAGAAAGGCTTACTAAAGTGCTGGATGGCCAATCTGCTTAGCTGCTGGGGGAGCGTCCAGGAACTCCCTATATATCTTCCTAGTTCCATTACTCCTTGCTGGTTCTAATAGCCTCCTCATAATTGTTCTATGTGATCCTGTGTTATCACTTGCTATTCTGTGTAGCCTGCAGGGACACAGCATGGTGAGTTTGCCAAAATGTACCCAATCTAACAGCTTAGTCAAAGTCTGGTTGTGGTTAATTTCTTGTTAAATTCCATTATCTATATGACGTTAGATGTCAGCTAGACATTACAGCGATATGACATATAGTTACATAACAGTAATGAAGTAGCTATGCACCACATTTATCTGGAATATGGAAGACTATAGAGTTCAGATGTAGAACACGTCATCCCACACTCCAGGAGGTATTTATCATGACATTGTCCCCACTATTGTGATGTAACAAAAGTTACAAGCTGTGCTGCAAGCATCTTTCTCATTATTGAAGTTTAATGAGTTTTTGCTAACAATTAATAACCATGATATGTAATAC
>WNYA01003788.1:0-22584 GCA_019512145.1 Engystomops pustulosus
ACACAGTGATGTCACAGTACAGGGATAATACACACAGTGATGTCACAGTACAGAGATAATACACACAGTGATGTCACAGTACAGGGATAATACACACAGTGATGTAACAGTACAAGGATAATACACACAGTGATGTCACAGTACAGGGATAATACACACAGTGATGTTACAGTACTTAGGCACTTTGCCACATGTATCACTCGTTTTTTCTGTTGTTTTTGCGCCTTTTCATTCAGGCGCACTGTTTTTGCGCCATTTTTGCGATTAAACGCCAAACTAGCCGCGCAGCAAAAATAACCAGCTTTCCCTCATCTATCTTACCAATCCAGATGTTTTGCTGCGCCTAATGATATTCATTACTTGCAACGTTTTCATTTAGGCGCAAAAACGGGCGCAAAAACTCTATTTACAGGTCATCACCTTCTATTTACAAAATATTCTGCAAAACGCTGAGCTCACAGCAAGAGAGCTCAGAAGTTTGCAGAACTTTGCAAAAGTTTGCAGAATGTTGCAGATACTACATACAAGTGTCCCCCATGTAATTCTGCACAATATCACCAGTGTGTCTGAGGGGAATACTGTGCAGAATTACAGGGGTGCAGCAGGAGACTGGCACTGGGGGATCCCCTCCAGGAGAAGCCCCTGCTGAGGAGGTCACTGGGTGCAGGGTGTCACACACCTGGGTGCTGCTGTGACTGTTATCTTCTTGCTGGGCTGTGGGAGAAGCAGAGAGGAGCTTGTAGCAGGATCACATGTAAGTGCCTGAATTTAACATTGCGCCTAAACTGCGCCTAAACTGCGCCAAAATTGCGCCTAAACTGTTTTAAAGAAAAGTGATTAATAAGAGGCAGAAAATATACTTATCACAGATGGTTGTAGCTTGTGATAATTCTGGCAAAACAGTGCGCCAGAATTTAGGCGCAACTACTACACTTAGGCGCACAAAAGTGATAAATGTGGCCCTTTATTTTAGTAATATGTAAATTAGCTGCAGAGGCTACTGGGGTGTGGAGTAGCCTTAGCAACAAGTTCCCGGCCAGGCTAGTACACGCCCCAGTTGCCTCTGCAGTCTATTTACATATTACTAAATAAAATTTTTAAGAAGTTAGATTAGGTTCCAGGATTATTAAATTACAGATTAGGGCGGAGGCAGGCAGGCAGGAAGAAAAGAAGTAGATCTGATGGGTGTCCTTTAAGCTTAATCCAGCACCTTCCACTGTCATCGCTAATTTCCCCCAATGTCTGAGGAGATCCTAGGCCTGGTCAGAGGAAGCCTTAGATTGGTGACTTTTTTAAAAAGTTGCAACTTTGACATGTGGATTCAGGCGATAACTCAGGGAACGCTGCAGAAAACTCGGCAATGGAAACTGTATTAGCCGCATAAAAAGTCACAAATGAGCACGTGCTCTCAAAAATTTAAGAAATAGGCAAGCCTATAGGCGGCCATTACAATATAATACATGTGCCCTGGTGTGCTGGAGTATTAATTAGCTTTTGTAATGCAGACACTTTTTTTTACGTTAGTGTTTCATGACACTGTGGCGTTGGAAGAAAGAGTTATAGGAGTAACATAAGTCCATGTGATTTAGACACTGTATAATGGTATTATTTACAGTGTGCATGTCAGTATTCATTTATGAACGTAGCTTTTAAAATTCTTATAAAAGATTTCTAAAAAGGTCAGTGGGGGTCTGCTATATACACTCACCGGCCACTTTATTAGGTACACCATGCTAGTAACGGGTTGGACCCCCTTTTGCCTTCAGAACTGCCTCAATTCTTCGTGGCATAGATTCAACAAGGTCCTGGAAGCATTCCTCAGAGATTTTGGTCCATATTGACATGATGGCATCACACAGTTGCTGCAGATTTGTCGGCTGCACATCCATGATGCTAATCTCCCGTTCCACCACATCCCAAAGATGCTCTATTGGATTGAGATCTGGTGACTGTGGAGGCCATTTGAGTCCAGTGACCTCATTGTCATGTTCAAGAAACCAGTCTGAGATGATTCCAGCTTTATGACATGGCGCACTATCCTGCTGAAAGTAGCCATCAGATGTTGGGTACATTGTGGTCATAACCATTGTGATATTATTTTATAGTTCCCCTCTTGAAGTCTTGAACTATAGACACACCTTTGAACCCGAATTTCAACTGACCCACAGTTTTCTAGGCAAGAGTTGGTTGGAGAGTTGGAGTTTATGCTTCTACAATTTTTAAAGAAAATCTACCATCAAAATCAAGCATAATAAACCAGGGGAATTTACTCATAGATCCAGGCACAGCGAATCCCCTCAGACTCATTAGCATAATGTTAAAAGTTGATTTTAGAAGTATATTTTGGAAGGAAGGAGGCCATGGATAAGAAATATAAGAATATTACTACATTCACAGTGCCAGGATCTATGAGTAAGTGTCCCTGGTTTATCATTATGTACCCTATATACTCGAGTATAAGCTGAGACCCCTAATTTTACCACAAAAACCTGGTAAAACCTATATTTTTTACTCGAGTATAAGCCGAGTTTGGGTTTTCAGCAAATTTTTTTTGTGCTGAAAAACTAGGCTTATACTCGAGTATATATGGTATTTTATTCGTAGATTTTCTTTAATGTTATGTACATTTCAATCATAATGTTATAAAATAAATTGTATTGAAGCATTAATATAGTTTTTTTGTGAATGTTCTAAGAACATTCTAGTTGTCTGCGACTTCAGTAAAACCAATTCAGGAATCCAAATGTCAGAGTATTTCATGGAGAAAGAAATGAAAGGGAATATTTGCGGTTAATCAATTGGCCTTTATCATGTCATAAAAATCGTGTCAATATCATAAAATAGATGAGCCCTTGGAATCGACATATTCTCAAACATATTCATGAATATGATTGCATATGTGGGAGCTATGCTACAACCAAAAGTTGTCAAAGGTATTAGCTGACAGTATACGTGGTCAATAAAAATGAGACAAAGAAACATTGTAATTAAATGTTCTTTTGTTTTTTGGTATGTATACATGAGGAACAATGGCCATTATGTTACTTGTAGTCACGTTTCTAGCAGTGTTTCCTTCTGTGGACTCTGTGTCGGATTTTCAGGTAATTGGATTGATTTTATTGCATTAAACTGCTATCCCCAACGTAGAATATGAATTTCCTTTCTAGAATTCTCTCTTATGTGAAATCTAGCTTAGTTGCTCATAAAAAAAAACTCATACAAAGTCATGTGAAATTACCTTGTTCCCAGGTATAGGGGATATATATACGGCCAACATATATAAGCCGTATATACGCCCCCCATAGACGGAAATGGGCGCACGGTGCGGCAGACGTGCAGCACCGTACCATTCCATACCCGGGAGAAAGATAGGACATGTCCTATATTTCCCAGGAAAATGGCGCCGTGCACCATACATCACTATAGAGAGGGGCAGGGCAAGTGGCGCTCACCCCCTCCTCCTCTCCGCGACAACGGCGTGTACCTGCCGTACTACAGTATGATGTGCACATGTTAGTGTGAATATAGCCTCACATTGTGTTGTAATTCTGAATCTGTTGTATGAAGCATTCACTCTATGCTACATTTTGTCATCTGCAAGTTTGCTCACAAATAGACTCCCTGGGATATGCTATCTAACCTTTGTGATATTCTTATCTCATAGATCAAGCATAATGCACTGGACTGGAGTCCTAGCATAATATAGTAATATCACTCCATTCCTCAACATCAGTCTTTCATGCATTGCAAACTCATGTGATTTACAATGCAAGTGTGAAAAAGTATTGTTCAAATGTAATAATATGTTCCATCACTAAGAGCATTCTACATATAAATGTTGTTGATATTGACATCTTTGCATGTGATTTCAGAGTTCTTTGTTGCATAAGAAAAACCTGTCCACAAATTCCTTATAGCCTAGATCAAGATAGCCTCGGATCTTTGTGTGACCCAAGGCTGTCATGTTAATGGATCGCCGCTGCCCGATGACGTCACAGGGAGCGACGATGGGAGCCAAGATGGCAGCGCCCATGCATCGCTGGCTCGATAATGCGGCCGCCAGCTTTGCTGGTGGTGATCAAAGGGTTAACACCCTTTGCTAGCACCGATCGCGGGTGTTAGCAACAGGGGTTTGCATTAATTTTTTTTGCTCTTGACACACATTCACAATAAACAGGAGTCCTTCAAGACAGTTCTTATAAAGTTTCCTAAAGACGTGTTCCCATTTCAGTATTTTCCAACATATTTATGTATCAATTCTTCACTCTTCTCTAGTCTCTACTTGTTGCCATTGTATAGAAACCTTTAGTGTTTACTTCCAGATCTGTCCATGGTCACACAGGCGCATGGATTGTCAGAATCACAGAGAGTAATTAGAGCTGTTTATTGTAATGAGCCGTACACTTGTATAATCATGGACAGAAAGTATATCAGAAAATTGTATACCTTGTGTATACCTACAATATATAGTGTGTAGACAAAGTACATTTGGAAGGTATGTCTCGGTGTGTCTTTGCGTGTTTATATGTGACTCCTATCCTGTATATGTATTTTCTACTCTTGTCCTGCACATATGTTCTCAGAACAGTACTACTACTCCTGTCCTGTGTATATATATATATATATATATATATATATATATATATATATATGCATTACACAGTTCTACTACTGTACTAATCATGCCTTGCATATATGGACTCTCCACATATCTACTACTATCCTCCATGTACAGGCAAATCTCAGTACCACTACTCCTATGCTGCATAAACAGCCACTACAATGTACCACCACTCGTTTCCTGCATACATGACAGTGTACTGATTCTCCTATCCTGCTTTATGAACAATAAACTAAACAGTACTACTACTCCTATTCTGCATATATTGGCACAGTACTGTTGCTGCTGTCCTGCATATGTCGGTACTATGCAGTACTACTACTCCTATCTTCCATAGTTGGGCAAAGCTCAGTTCTATTGGTGCCACCCACATATATTGTCACTACTTAGTTTTATCTATTTTCGTTCTGCATATATGAGCACTACACAGTAATATTATTATCCTGGTGCCAAATTTCCTCAAAGGGAACCTGTCACCAGAAGGCAGAATTTCACTGATGACATGTCCCAATAACTGTAATAACAACACAACTTTGCTCCACTCCATACGTGTAATATCCACTGAAAAAGCTTACCTGGCTCCCTGCCAACGACTCCTGCTTAAGTCCCGTGGTGATTCCTCTTTTCAAATCTAAAGTTTGTTTGGCCCCCCCCTGGTTAATATTATATTTCTTGCCCTCCCACATCCTTCCTGCTCCTAACCCTCCCTCTCTGACATCAGCTCACCACGCAGGAAACCACACGCATGTGCGGTGAGACCTACGCCCTTGCGCCTGCGCAGTTAGCTCTGTCAAGTCAGCTCTGTCAAACTGCATGCGCAGTTTGCTGGGAGGCACATCGAGCTCACCACACATGCTTAAGGTTTGCTACATTGCGAGCCAAGGTCAGGGAGGAAGGGTTAGAAGCAGGAGGTATGTGGGAGGGGAAGAATATTAACATGCCGGGGTGGGGAGTGTAGCGATATGCTAATTGACGTTAGATTTGAAAAGAGGCATCGCCCCGGGGACTTGACCGAGGTATATTAAACGAACAAAGGGGAGCAGAGTTGTGAATCGAACAGTTGTATAATGTACTATGCAGTGCCTATTTGGACCTATCACCAGTGAAAATAAGTATTCTGGTGACAGGTTCCATTTAAAGGACATCTACCACCAGAATGAAGGATTGTAAACCAAGGGCCACATGTATCACTCGTTTTTTCTGTTGTTTTTGCGCCTTTTCATTCAGGCGCACCGTTTTTGCGCCATTTTTGTGATTAAACGCCAAACTAGCCGCGCAGCAAAATGCGCCTAATGATATTCATCACTTGCTACGTTTTCATTTAGGCGCAAAAACAGGCTCAAAAACACTCCAGCCCGAAGATGGCGTTATCTGAGAAGTAAGCACTGAGCCCCTTTGCAGAACAGCTCATTTCTAGCAGCAGAGCTCAGCCAGACACTAGAACATATAATAGACACATTAGATACACTGCAGACAGGAGCTGCAGACTCTATTTACAGTTCATCACCTTCTATTTACAAAATATTCTGCAAAACGCTGAGCTCACAGCAAGAGCAAAAGAAGTTTGCAGAACTTGGCAAAAGTTTGCAGAATGTTGCAGATACTACAAACAAGTGTCCCCCATGTAGTTCTGCACAGTATCACCAGTGTATCCGAGGGGAATACTGGCCAGAATTACAGGGGTGCAGCAGGGGACCAGCACTGGGGGTGGCCCCAAGCACACTGACATGCTGGTATGTGGCCCCTCTGACTGGATCCCCTCTGCTTGTAGCCCTTGTTTTTAAGAAATAAAGGTTTTAACAATTATGCAAATGAGCCTGAGGAGCTCAAGGCTCCATCGACATCGATGGAGCCCAGAGCCCCTCAGATTAATTTGCATAACTTTTAAAACCTTTTTTTTTTTCATAAAAACAAGGTCCTGAGAAGCTTAAAGAAGAGCAGATCCTCCCAGAGGGTGCACACAGTATGTCAGTGTACTTGGTTAACAATCCTTCATCCTGGTGGTAGATGTCCTTTAAAACATCAAAATTCTAAAAAAAAAAGAATCTCTGTACATGTTAAACAAGACTGATGAAAGTTCAATGAAGAAAGACACTACAGTATGTATTTTTCAGTGTTTTTAAGTAATTCATGCCTCAGAACTTGTAGGATTTAACAAGTTCTTTTACTGACACTGGTAGAAAACTGTAAGACTGAGAATATGTAATAAAGGTCCAGCATTTGCATATTTTCTATTTTTTTTCTTTTTAGCTTTACCGCAAGCACATTTTATCCTCCCAAGCTCAAACCGTTTCCACATAGAGAGTAAAGCTGCATTTGTCGAAAGGTTTTCTTCTCCATCCTTATAGTAATTTAATGAAAAGTACTTTAACACTAAATTAACCTTACATGTGGCTAATAATCTATTTAATGCAGGAGAAATAACATGTAGGTTTTGATGCTTCATTGAGGACTCAATTAGCTTTTATACATAAAGAATGAATATTCAGACTAAAAACAAGACAATAAATGAAAATAATCATGGCGGACCATTTAATTGAGCCTAATTAGCGCAAATGTTCATTGCTTGTGATATTTTTAAGATTTATACATACTTATACCCCACAAACTAAGTTTTTAACAATTAGCAAGTGTGGTTTAGCTTGGATGGGAGGAAAATACATGTTTATGCTTAATAATAGCTAATGTACAACTGCTAAAATATGCATGGGGATCTCAATAGCAACTAGCTATTCACTAGGGGATTTGGCAAGAGCTTATTGTAATCTTTTTCATACAGCAAAAAAATGAGGGTAGTGAAATGGTTGTAATTCTCAAAGTGATAATAAGCACTATCATCTCACATCAATTATCAAGATTGATAGAGAAATTGTATCCTAGGCTTCTTAATTCTGCCTCAGTATAAGCACCTCATAAAAAAGTGTGGAGGAACATGCACAAATATACCAATAAAAGATGATATACATCCTAAATCAGGCATGTTTATAGAACACGATGAGGGGAATTTAACATGCAATTTAACAAGGCATGTAAACAGCCCAAGTTCTGACAGTTTTGTTAAAGTATGTCAATCAAGTATGTAAGTCAAGGCTTTTTTTACTATGAGAACTGTCAATTTGTGGAATAGCCTTCCTCGGGCGCTGGCCACAGCAGGGGCAGCAGAGAGCTTCAGGAAGGGTCTAGATGTCTTTTTACACCTAAATAACATTGATGGTTATCTTATATAGAATTGTTTCCCATAAATCTTTTCCTCATCCAATCCCTTCCTTGGTTGAACTTGATGGACATTTGTCTTTTTTCAACCGTATAAACTATGATACTAATTTAGACACTTTGAACCCGAATTTCAACTGACCCATATTTATCTAGGCAAGAGTTGGTTGGAGAGTTGGAGTATATGCTTCTACAAAATCTACCATCAAAATCAAGCATAATAAACCAGGGGAATTTACTCATAGATCCAGGCACAGTGAACCCCCTCAGACTCATTAGCATAATGTTAAAAGTTGATTTTAGAAGTTTATTTTGGAAGGAAAGAGGCCATGGATAAGAAATATAAGAAGATAACCACAGTCACAGTGCCTGGAGCTATGAGTAAGTGTCCCTGGTTTATCATTATGTATTTTGATGGTAGATTTTCTTTAATGTTATGTACATTTCAATCATAATGTTATAAAATAAATTGTATTGAAGCATTAATATAGTTTTCTTGTGGATGTACTAAGAACATTGTATTTTACTGTGACTGCAGTAAAACCAATTCAGCAATCCAAATGTCAGAGTTATAGTATTTCATGGAGAAAAAAATGAAAGGGAATATTTGTGGTTAATCAATTGACCTTTATCAGGTCATAAAAATCGTGTCAATATCATAAAATAGATGAGCCCTTGGAATCGACATATTCTCAAACATATTTATGAATATGATTGCATATGTGGGAGCTATGCTACAACCAAAAGTTGTCAAAGGTATTAGCTGACAGTATATATGGTCAATAAAAATGAGACAAAGAAACTTTGTAATTTAATGTTCTTTTGGTTTGTATACATGCGGGACAATGGCCATTATGTGACTTGTAGCAGTGTTTCTAGCAGTGTTTCCTTCTGCGGACTTTGTGTCTGATTTCCAGGTAAATGGACGGATTTTACCCCATTAAACTGCTATCCCCAAAGTAGAAAATGCATTTCCTTTCTAGGATTCTCTCTTTTGTGAAATCTAGCTTAGTTGCCTATAAAAAAAACTCATACAAAGTCATGTGAAATTACCTTGTTCCCAGGTAACCGGAGATATTTATACATATTCACCACCAGATTTTAGGCTACATTCACACTGCCGTATGGGGGACGTATATGGCAGACGTATATGCATCATATATACTTCCCCCATAGACGGCAATGCGCGCACCGTACCGTTCCATACCCGGGAGAATGATAGAACATGTCCTATCTTTCCCCCGGAATATGGCGCCGTGCACCGTATATCACTATGGAGAGGGGCAGGGTGAGTGGCGATCACTCCCTCCTCCTATCCCCGGCGCCGGCGTGTGCCCGCCGTACTGCAGTATGGCGGGTACAAGTTAGTGTGAATATAGCCTCACACTGTGTTGTAATTATGAATCCGTTGTATGAAGCATTCACGCTATGCTACATTTTGTCATCTGCAAGTTTGCTCACAATTAGACCCCCTGGCCTATGGTATCCGACCTTTGTGCTATTCTTATCTCATAGATCAAGCATAATGCACTGAACTGGAGTCCTGGCATAATATAGTAATATCACAACTCCAACTCCAGCGCTGTCACTGTACTAACTGTGAGTTTCATAGAAATAAATAGAAACAGGTAAATTTTATCTCATAGGAATTCATAAAGAACCATGGAGGTTCATGTAAGGCCCCATTCATACTAGTGTGTGAAAAGTGCAAAAACGCTAATGACTTCCTGCAAAAACTGACCAAAAACATCAGTCTTTCGTGCATTGCACACTAACGTGATTTGCAATGCAAGTGTGAAAAAGGGACAAGCCTTTTCATTACAAGTATTGTCTAAATTTAATAATATGTTCCATCACTAAGAGCATTCTACATATAAATATTGTTGATATTGACATTTTTAGATGTGGTTTCAGAGTTCTTTGTTGCATAAGAAAAACCTGTCCACAAATTCCTTAGACAAGGTAAGTTTGGAATTAACAAATTGATAAACCATATTGGTAAGGGACATGGTTTTATGGTTATACATAGACTATTTAAAGACCAATTCAGACTTCCCAAAATCAGTACAGTATAATAACTAAAAAAAAAGGAAATTACAAATATACTGTATAGAATAAAATATAGAAAAAAAGGGTTGTTAAAACATAATAAGAATTATGAAGAGATGGGGTAGTGGATAAACATCTATGGGATAAAGTGTTAAAGGATGTAGAGACGGTTGTACAAAATTCTGGCCCATCAATTAGCTCACATATTCATACTGTATAGAATTTATTAATAACCTAAATAGTTGTGTAAGTTTACCTCCACTGTGGTTATATGTAATAGATGTGGGTTGGAAAAAGCAGATGATATTCACCTACTATGGTATTGTTCTGTGATAAGATCCTTTTGCTAAAGAGTAGAGGAGAGAATGAAATAAATTACAAATATAGTAAAAGTATATTCCCTTAAAACCTGTATCTTCAAAATGGTGGAAGATTTGGTGGAAGGGGTGGGGATTTGTGGTACAAAAAAAAAAAAGAATTTTTGCCAGATTTTGTATAATAAGGCATTGGACATTTTATTATTAATACTTATTATTGGGCATCGAGAAATGCACCAACAGTTATGATGTGAAAAAAGCCGGTTCACCGATGTGTATTGGCCAAAGGTGACATAATGGACATAATGATATTAACAAATTAAGTGAAAATGACAATTTTGGATGTCTCTTAACTTTTTTATAGAGGAAAAATTATTGCTGGGGGGGTGCAAGGGGAGTGAGGTGGGAGAAAGAGGGATGGGTATTTTGTTTGCTTTTTTTGTGGGGGTGGGGTTGTGAAGGGGGTAGAATTGAAAAAAGAAATTAAAAAATTAAAAATATACCACCTTGTCTATTTGTTTGATTTATGTGCTTTACCAATCTTAACAGGCATTGGACAAAGGAGATTCTGGAATCTTGACTAATTTCTTAATCAGAAAAGTAGTTGTTAATTTTGGAACTTTTCCCTGGATTTTAACAAACTGCATCAATGGGGTTATGAAGGAAGAGATAAGATAACAAAGAGATGCACATAGGGATGCATGTCAACCTTTCTAGCCAAAGCTAGAATACATTTAAAAGATTTAGGATTTTTAATTCTCTCTGCTGAATTCTCTCCTAACTTTGGCTATAAAATAATATCAAGTGCTGAAGAGGTGGTTCTGCGAGCCCGCAGACCTAGTGTAGGCCCATGTTCTAGGACGAAACACATTGCCACTTCCTCTGCTACCAATAAACAACACTTTGTATATCCAGGTTTAAACATCAATTGTGTATTCTAGCACCGGACACCTCAAAACATCTGTAGATCTACAGTATTTTTCGGACTAGAAGGCGCACCGGAGTATAAGGTGCACCATCAATAAATGCCTGCTAAAGCATCTAGGTTTATATATAAGGCGCACTGGAGTATAAGTGCACCTGATTATAAGGATGAATGACCAGCAGGTGGCAGACCTGTGCACAGTTCAAGGCAGCTGTTGTCTGTAAGTAGGGTTCATATATAAGGCGCACTGGACTATAAGGCGCACCTTTGATTTCTTAGAAAATCAAACTATTTTTAGTGTGCCTTATAGTCCGAAAAATACGGTATGTCCTAATTGACTGCCCCCTGTGTAGTCTGGAGATAAATCTACTGCATAGGGATGTGACATCCAAGAGGTTCAGGTGGTACATTACTGGCCTAAGTCTCCTGCAGTTTAGGGAACTGAAATTATCAGTTACTTATCAAAAATAATTAATAAATCATGTTGCACAAATTACAACCTTGTACTGTGTCAAGTGTAATACTGTGTAAGGCTACATTCACATTGACGTGTGCCCACACGTCGGTGCCGGGGGAGAGGAGGAGGGGGTGAGCGCTACTCACCCCTGCTCTTCTCCATAGAGGAACATGGCACACAGTGCCGTATTCCCGGAAAAGATAGGACATGTCCTATTTTTTCACGAGGGATGGAATGGTAAGGTGCCACACAAGTGACGTAGCTCTTGTAGGCATGCTCCATACGCCTGTGTGAATGCAGCCTAATACTATTTAATGTAAATTTAATGGGGTATTACTATGAACACAGGTTTCTTAAATATACTCAGAATAACAAAATAACACATTCTCTAGTTCACTGTTATTAACAAAAATACAGCATTTCACAGATAGTCCAACATGTCTCTATCAGTCCTGATGTACATAATTTCAGTTGCCCCTAGATACGACCCTGTAACTTCTGACTTAGGTTCAGTAAAAGCCATCTTGGACATCTGTGTGACATCTGTGAGTCCTGAGTTCCTCTCTCTCTGCTCCCTGCACTCTAGCCCCTCCCCTTCCAGGACGGAGCTCTCACACTGTTACAGACACTGATTTCCTACAGTAGCAGCATGAGGAGAACTACAAGCTACAGACAGATACGTTCTGTCTGGAAGGCACGGCAGTTCTACTGTATTGTGCAATAGCAGAGATGTAGGAGAGCTGAATGTTATTGTATGTAATAGGCATCTCGTGGATCTCATCATCTCTTATCCGTCTCCTCTCTTTTTTTATGTGTCAGTTACTAGTACAATGTCAGAAGGTAAATAAAAGTGTATATAGACGTGTACCCTGATAATCTAACCACATTTTCAACTCACAGTACTAAATGGATCATTATATTTCTGCTTAAAGAGCCCCCGCCCACACCCTGGAATCTTACACTGACCATCACTGAGTGATAGGAGCTAAAACAGCAATAAAACTGAGTAAAATTGTGAAGTCAAGGGTTAAACATTATCTTTATTGTGTTAACTAGGGGATTGAAATTTGAGAATTTTCTTTCATGAGAAAACCTTTTTAATTACAAAGATTGTTCTTAGACATTATAGCTACTTTGCATATTGAAATAAGCATGAATGTTTTTGTCCTATTGTCCAAAATGTCCTATTTTTGTTATTTTTGTTTCCTTTTTTCTAAATCAAAAAAATAAAAATATATTACCTTTGGATACCAAATTAAAGCCTCAATTGAGCTGCAAAAAAGGCAAAAAAGGTATATTAACAAAACAAAATATATATTAAAATATCTTAAGCTTACAAAGTTTCATACCAAAAGGTGACATTTTGCTGTGGTCATTCAGCCAACAGAAAACCTTGATCTAGAAAAGGTTCAACAAAACCATGAAACAAATCTATAAATTTGCTAAAACACTAAATTTGGACACGGCCATTTTGACGTTTTTTTCTGTGTAAATTACTACTGAGTTTTGTTATAAACCCAATTGATAATGTCCATGTGTTTCTTTAGCCTCAATAAGACTAACTTGTAGGAATATCTGGGGTGCCAGAGTCTAACCAAACGTAACCAAATCTAACTAAATCCACTAATTTAAAGTGTGTTTTTTGTGCTACTTGCTGCTCATTATTCCAGGAATTCTCCCAACAACCTGCATATATCATTATTAGATATATAATGCTATTAATGCAATAAAGAAATGATTGGTATTAATACCCAATAGGAAAATGTACTTGTTCTTTAATACAATAATCAGAAACTAATTGATGTAGATAGCGCTAAAAATAGAGAAACTTTTATTATATAACCAGGGCAAATTGAACGTAATAGATATTAATTTATATATGTTTGATGTGAATATTATTATTTTAAAATATTATTGGGTTAGTCATAATGGTTAGTATTATTCCTGCGGTGCTTAGATTTCTTTTCATGAGGATTATCATTAAATGATATTTTAATGAGTTCAACCTTTTCTAAGATTACTTCTATTTAAAAGAAATATCATTGAAGTAGTCTACGAAATAATACCATTTTGTTATTTGAACTGCTAAAACCCGAACCAATTGCAATTACATAAGTTAATCAGAAAAATGTAAGTATATAATTTACTAAAAGCATGATGACTTGCTAAGCAGCATGTATACACGCATAGCCTTTATATCTTATTACTCATAGGGGGGTTTAATCTATTGGGTGTAATGTGCAACTTCCATGTTGCTAGCCCATGCGTGCGACTTTTTAATGTCTTTGCCCTTTTTTTTTTAAAGTGAATGTCGCAGTCTGCCTCCGAACTGCACTTTCTTGGACCATGGCCTGGGCACATTTGAACATCGCAATCTTTGCAACTTTTGTATAAAATGTTGCGAAATTATGCCTTTAAGTCTCACAAAAATTTTCCGATGTTTTCGAGTCTCAATTTTGCAACAATGCACCGATGTCACACCTACGGACCAGAGCAAATTTAGTCCGAAAAACTCTTACATTACACAAGCCAGAGCCATGTAGAATCATCTGTTTGCCCAATATATTTAGTGCTCTGATAAGGTTGACTAACACAAGCTACAAGCAACGCGTTTCGCGCTTGAACTAAGCGCTTCGTCTGGTTCCTAGTTTGAAAGTAAAATACAGTGCAGATTAAGACACTGGCTCGGCTAACAAAGGTTTACAAACATTATTAAGAAAAAATATTCTGAGTAAACCGCTCACTCACGTGGACCTCAAAGAGCAGGAAAAAGCCCCTTCTGTGTAGTCCGGTGCATGAGAGGCTTGTCGGAACGCCCAGATAATATCCAAAGGAAGAGAGAAAAGTTAAGACCGGTACTCCAAGCAGCTAAAATTTTGATCTTTTATTTCATATCAATCAAAAGGAAAAGGTTAAAGTGCATAATCCAAAGGACCTGCGCGTTTTGAACATGACAACTAATGCCAATGTTAAAACATATATTATTATTGACTAGAAGCTTAGAAAGATTTAGCAAGAAAATAATATCTTATGATATTATGTATTCATAGTTATGCAACAATTTTAGCATTTATCCCAAAAGTATCCGCCAACGGCAAAAGAGGGTGGTGAATCTGCCCTATAAGACTACAACTACAAATGGAAATTTGTGCCATAAAGGTTTAAGGTCAGCATATATAATGTGTATATATATATATATATATCGGCCGACATTAGATGAAACTGCTCTGTAGAAATACAAATACAGATGGCGGCTTTTACCAAAACGGTTAGTGTCCAGAGACTGACTTTTCTATAGCTGAGGATGGCAGTGGATCATTCACAGGTATAGTGTCATATAAGGAACTTGAGGTTTGGTCATAAAACGGTTCATTTAAACCATTTGGGGACAATGTATTTACCATATATACTCGAGTATAAGCGCGACCCGAGTATAAGCCGAGACCCTTAATTTTAACACAAAAAACTGAAAAAAAAACTATTGACTCGAGTATAAGCTGAGGTCGGGAAATGCATTGGTCACAGCCTCAGTATATAGCTAACCCTCTGTAGTATATAGCCTTCCAGCCCCCAGTAGTAGCAAGAAAGCAGCCTGCCAGCCCCCTGTAGCAGCCTGCCAGCCCCCTGTAACAGCCTGCCTGCCCCCTGTAACAGCCTGCTAGCCCCCTTAAATATACCTGAGTATAAGCCGGGTGGGGAGTTTTTAGCACAAAAACTGTGCTGAAAAACTCAGCTTATACTCGAGTATATACGGTAATTTGTAGATCCAATAACCCTCTCACCTACACAGTGTCTGGAATCGATTTGGTGTGGTTTCTGGTATATAATCTATAGGCATAATCAAAATTGGAGATTTCATTTGGGGGTGACATAGCACAATGTTTAGAGACCCCATGTAGAAGAAATTTTTTCTTAATATTTTTTTTAAAACGACTACGTAGGAATTGCACAGTCCTACCTACATACTGTAGGTGACAGATCCTGCATTCTATTACATATATGAATGTATTTGGTATGACAAGACATCCTATTGTTTCTTTTGTATTATTAGATAAAAATGAAGAAACCCCTCATCTAATAGTCTTACAGCATAGACATTGTGATTGTTCACATTACATTACATACCCCTTTGTTTTAATGTTTTTTACTATTTTATGCTGTTTTAAAATGCTTGGAGATAAAAGACTTTTTATGGTAGCTGCTTTTCTATACCTGATTTCTGGATGCTTGGGAAGATATTCCTTTAAAAAGTTGTCATTGGTTAATACATGCCACTGTTTTTACATAATATTCCTTATTATTCGATTGTGTCGCACACAATCGGATTGTGGCGCCATCGTGCCGGCTTTCATGCAACACAAATCGGGGGGCAGGCCGTCAGACGATCCTACGGATTCGGACAAACCGCGGGATTTAACTTAAAAATTGTGTTGCAAGACATGCACTTACATACACCAGGATGAAGATGGTGAACTCCGATAGATCTGATCGGGGAAGCGTCACGTTCAGGAAATTGTGCGCACGATCTTAGTGAATCGCAGCACAGTGCATTGTCGTTGGACAATGCAATTTTGGGTATTCCTCCGGGTAAGTAAATGTGCCCCAATGTCTATGCTGTAAGACTATTAGATCAGGGTTTTCTTCTTTTTTTATCTTAGGATACAAAAGAAACATTCCCAATAAAAAATAGGATGTCTTGTCATAAATAAGTAATATATGTAATAGAATGCAGTATCTTTCACCTACAGTATGTTGGTAGGACTGTTCAATTCCTAAGTAGTCGTTCAAACACACACAGAGAAAATATTAAGAAAAAAATTCTTCAACATGGGGTCTCTTAACATTGTTCTCTATGTCACACCAAAATTAAATCTCCAATTTCAATTATAACTATAGATTATATACTAGAAACCACACCAAAGAGATTCCAGACACTGTGTAGGCGAGAGGTATATTGGATCTATAAATTAAATACATTGTCCCCAAATGGTTTAAATGAAGTTAATGAAACCGTTTTATAACCAAAGCTCAAGTTCCTTATATGACACTGTACCTGTGAATGCCATCCTCAGCTATAGAAAAGTCAGTCTCCGGACACTAACCTTTTTGGTAAAAGCCGCCATCTGTATTTGTATTTCTACAGAGCAGTTTCATCTAATGTCAGAAGATATATATATATGTACTATATATGCTGACCTCAAATCTTTATGCCACAAATTTCCATTTGTAGTTGTAGTCTTATAGAGCAGATTCACCACCCTCTTTTGCTGTTGGCGGATACTTTTGGGATACGCTAAAAATTGTTGCATAACTATGAATACATAATATCATAAAATATTATTTTCTTGCTAAAACATTTCTAAGCTTCTAGTGAATAATAATATGTTTTATATCCTTATTATTGACTTGTAATCCGCAGTAAACCGGAAATGGTTATAATACGTTGTTCAAAGATCTTTTTACTTACTATTTATTGTTTTTATATGTATAGTAATTTACAAATAAATAGTTCTTTTTTACTACCACTACAGTCATCCAGCGCCATTTTAAATCCTCACAACCAGAGTCCATTGGATCAACAAAGAAAGCTTTGAGAACAGTTTTCCGAAATCTGAGAAGGAAAGAGAAAAAAAATTTAATTAGGTGTTGTGCCCCATTGCACAAACCTTTCAGGTTAGTAGTTTCAATACTACTATGAAGTGTACTATGAAGTGTTCCTAGTAATAAAAGGGCACTACACTAAAGGAGCGCCTCTTTCTCCCCATTTTTGTTTACAGTGACACAAGCTACAGGTTATCAAATATCATACAGGTACAGAAAACAATTTTGGTAAATACACTTATAATAAAGTTTACTTACATTACCAAATTATAAAGCACTATTAGTTCTGTTTTTTTTAACCCTTTCAGTACCGATGGTCATTGGTGCCAGAAATACCAGGTACATTTTTGACGTTCTGCTATGCACTTCTTTAAATATCGATATATCTGGAAAAGCATTACATATCATAACAAATTTAACTTTGATTTCTTTTTCAAGACATGTAAGACTTTATCTTGATACCATAGTTTTAATTATTACATATTTAAAAATTTCCAATAATTGACTATATTAAAAACAGGGGTGGATAACGCCGAACGTGCATGAGAGTTTTTACTTAAGGCCTTTTTAAATATAAATCTTTGTGAGTATAAGAATAAAGAATACCTTTTTAAATAGAAGCTGTGCTACACTATTGTCCCACATTTCTTTCCACACGTACCACTGCGGACCAAGGCGGAACGAAAAGAGCTGTGACTCAGTTTTCCAAGTCGGAAGGAAAAGAGACCTGCACAGCCGCACGCCGCAAGTGGAATATCGGGACTGACGAATACTGGACTGGAGAATGTGATGACCCTATTTTATTCACCTTGTTTTCATCTAATTTAAGGTACTGTCCTTTGGTTATACCTCCGCATCCATGCAGGTATCTAAATGACGTAGATGCAGAGGAAAAACCCATAGACTTCTTTGACTATAAGGAACATTGGACCGCCATTCCTTCTCTTTCCTCTTTGCGCCGTTATTTAGTAGGCAATTGTGTTGAATCCCTTTTCCAATTACTGTTAAGATATATTAAAAACAGACCTTAAAAACCTATCCTGTACGTAACTCGGGAACTGCCTGTATATTCATAGACAATGAAACAGCCGAAAAACACCATTCCCTTGTAGCACCTCTTGTCAGGTGTAGACCAGGTGAAAATCACACATTCAGAATGTGCATAGGATTAGTCCCGCTGGCTACGGGTCTTGTAAATTCCACTTGAACACGTTCAAGTGGAACTGCCTGTATATGTTTTCCCTGAATGGCTAAGGCAATGGCTTCAATGGATACCATACTTGGGCCAGCTATCAAATATATCTCCATTGTTGAAAAAAAGGAAGTGTTTCTTAAAGGGGTATTCCGGGAATATGAACGTCTGACACAAAAACCCATGATGATATAAATAAATTAATACAACAATACTCAATGTCATTAGTCATAAAACGGAGCTTAAATAATTAGATTTTATGATTTACAAAATTTATGGCCTCTCTAAAGTAGGTGGAGTTATCACTAAGATGGCCGCCACTGTAAACTACAAGTTCCATGATCCTTTAGTTCTCAGTAACTCCTCCTACCACTTATGCTCTGCTCCCAGTGAAGATGTAACAGGTTTTCTTGCTCTGTTACCATAGTAATGATGTGTAACTGCCATCACCACAACACTGGTCATACTGGATGCACTGCAACCAACCGACTACAGCCAAACATAGTGGTGATCACATGACCCTGCCCAGGCAGGTGCAGGACATGTGATGTGGACATGTGACAAGCAGCCATCTTCTGTCCTGCAACGGACCGCACGGAGGAAATTAACGGACTGATTAAAGGGCCAGTAGCATTTTAATTCTTCATTACAGTCTGTGTCACCAGCATTTACTGCTAAGGGGAGCAAAATTTTAAATAACAACTAATTACACATTAGCTTATATTTTGAGTGCCCACTTGTATATGAATTATGCTGATTCCTGGAATACCCCTTTAAATACTTTTCTGTTAGCGGCAGACTGGGAACAGAAAGACCGATGCAGGCCTAAAGCTGAACCAACGAGACCTCATCTACCTATTTACTCTGAACCACCCTAGGCTGTGGTGGCAGCCCCAAGGGGCAGTCCCTGCTTTACCCTGCAAACAACAAAGTGCAAATACGGGTAGTCAGAGCTGAGTCAAAAATCCTAGAGAACAGTGAAGTAGCAAATTGATAGACAAAGGGATAACCAGGAAGGCAAGCTTGGTCAAGTGTGAACCATAACAAGCACTGAGAATAGGTTTCCAGGACCTTTTCAATATCCTATTCATATCCTATTTCAAACACTGATAGTATAAGGATTCTTTCCATCACAGAAGGTTTACTGTTAGTGAAGCAGAAAGGAGACTACTGGGTGTGGTACCTAATAAATCAATACAGCTAGAAAGTAATAGATCAGTGTGATAGACCAATACACACTAGTAAACTAGAACAATAACTATTGGCGCTTCCTCTGTCACACCTTGTTGACCAAGAATGATCCCAGCACAGATGTTACACGACCTTATGGAGTTTAATGTAGACCTCATGGATATTTTACATTTTAAGGGCACCATCCTATTTCTCACTGGACCATCTACAGACTTGTACTGTGGATTGAGTGTAGTTTCTGTAGACCACTGTTTCACACTACAGCTATCCAGATGCAGCAGGTATGACATTGTGATATTGTTTATTTGGCTCCACTGGTTTTTATAATAGCCATCTGTTTCTTTTGCAGTAACCATCAAAGTGGAACAATATCTGTAAAATCTGCATGCTTCTAAGTGGGTACTTTAATTATTTCAGAATTAAATATATTTGATGCAAAATCTAAATTCTTTTTATATTATCTCTTCTGCCTACAGTCATTATACAGTTGATATACCGTACTGTAAGTTTAAATCCATACGAGAAACCTGATGATATATATAGCAATTTTCTGCATTGTTGACATAAGAGATCAATTGTGTATTTCATAAGCCTCTAAAATAGGGAATAATTCCATCAATAAAATGTTACATGCATGACCTGCTTGATATTAATCACCAGGATTAAAAGCTTGATGGATTTTGGTAAGTTAAACTGCAACACTTTTAATTTTATTAGGCTCAGCATGGGCTTGTTTCTTCTACATATTATAAGTCTTTATGAAGCAAGGAATATAAAGAGAGAATTTCAGACCATTTTCGGTCAAGAATTAGGTTTAGCTTAATGGATCAATTCTTTTCTTATTAAAGTGAGTCTGACCAGTGGCAAGTAATTCATTCAGCATTGATCTTTGTCTCACCCTGAAGTAGAAGGCATTCTCTTACGTACATGAAAAATAAGGTGGCAAAATGAAAACAATGCCAGTATAACACAAATCTCGAATTTTTCTGCAATTTACATTTTTTAAGTTGCAGACAGTACAGCATGTTTGTGCCTTTTGGATTTCATCATATGTTTTTATAGATAAGAAGAATTAAAAACACAGTGACTTACTAGTTGTTCGGAAATTAATTTAGCACAGCGGGATGAAGTCAAAACAATTGTTTAGATCGCATTATGGGAAGAAAAGTGAGACAAAAGGTAGGTAAAACTTAATTAAAAATACAAATTAAAATCATTTGTTAAATACAAAATGGATCTTATTAAACATATTTAACTGATCAAATTGATACATTTTAATCCAAGCATTTACTCTCAGCGTGGTATAATGAAATGCTCATTACAGTGCAACTCTATTTATGATTTTTTTTTTCATCTGTCCATTTTGTACAATATACAATTATCGAGCTTGTATTTATACCAAACTGTCATATTTTACAATGCACCAGATCTAACAAAAATATGTTTTAGGAGAACCAGCTAACATCTCAATTATTAGTTTTTTGCATCAGTTATTTTGAGCTAAAGTATAATGGAAAAATTTGCACCAATTGGGGCACATTTATCAGCTCTTCTATACCAGTTTTCTGGCAAGAAAATCATGAGATAGCTGAGGAGTTTAGGAAATCAAAAGCTTTGTAATAATGAAGGGGTAGACAGGCCACAATATCTGGTATGACACCACAGGTAAGAGATTTACTACAAAAATTGACCATTGCAAGTTTAGATGATGCCAAGAGGATCTCCCTGATGAAACCAGTAACCACAAAAGAACTGTCAGAAATTCAATACACGGTCATGAAGAAGATTCCCCCGGTCCTTCTCGGCACAGGCACCAAGAAGGCCTTAGATACAGTTTGTTGGAAATATACTGTATGACAGAAACCCTATTTCACTTCAAATTGCCACCACAGTTTGAGAAGGCCATCATGGTCCTTTACAGCAGGCCAAATTCTAAGATTAGAGTAAATGGAACCTTTTCTGGTCCTTTTAGGATGTTTAATGGAACAAGGAAAGGCTGCCCGCTATCTCCCACTCTTTTTATATTGGTTATGGAGACGCTGTTGCAAGCTCTCCCAACACCCCCATATCACTGGAATAACCATGGGGAAAACAGTTCATCACAATGCAACATTTGCGGATGATCTACAATTATTACTGACAGACCAGTTTCACTCCTTCTCCCACAATATCAAACTCTTTGAGGAGTTTGGCTGCCTTTCTAATTTTAAAATAAATTGTACAAAATCTGAAGCCCTCAATGTTTCAGCCTCTACAGTAGTTGAGAATGCTCTCTAATGAACATTTCCCTTTATTAGCAACCCCACAAAATTAAAATAAGGAATATCACTCACTAAAGACCCAGGTAAATTATACAAAGAAAACTACATTCCCTACATTATACCTCTTTCAAACAGTACCCCTAGCAGTACTGTACACATGAACTTTCTCAATAAGATTAAATCGATTTTCATTGCTTTTTTTATGGAAATAAGGAGAGATAGAGTTATGGAAATTTGGAGGCTTTGGCCTTCCAGATATATTAAAGGGGTATTCCGGGAATATGAACGTCTGACACAAAAACCCTTGATGATATAAATAACTGAATACAACAATACTCAATGTCATTAGTCACAAAACGGAGCTAAAATAATATGATTTTATGATTTACAAAATTTATGGCCTCTCTAAAGTAGGTGGAGTTATCATTAAGATGGCCGCCACTGAAATCTACAAGTTCCATGATCCTTTAGTTCTCAGTAACTCCTCCTCCCTCTTATGCTCTGCTCCCAGTGATGATGTAACAGGTTTTCTTGCTCTGTTACCATAGTAATGATGTGTAACTGCCATCACCACAACACTGACCATATTGGATGCACTGCAACCAGCCGACTACAGCCAAACGTAGTGGTGATCACATGACCCTGCCCAGGCAGGTACAGGACATGTGATGTGGACATGTGACCAGTGGCCATCTTCTTTTCTGCGATGCACCGCACGGAGGAAATTAACGGACTGATTAAAGGGCCAGTAGCATTT
>WNYA01003789.1:0-22571 GCA_019512145.1 Engystomops pustulosus
GTTTTAAACCGCGGTATCGCGGTTTAAAACACTAACGAAAATAATCTCCGGCACCAGCTCACCCTGAGCTGGTGCCCGGTATTTCCATCAGAAACCTGCCACTTCAAGTGGTAGGTTTCCTTTAAAGAAGCATGGAAAATCTTAGACTAAATCTATAATTTGTTCTCAGTTACATGCACCAAGGGTATAGACAATAGTACACTGCATTCCTACAGGAATTCAATGGAAATAATAAGCCCCAATGCAAAACAGAGCATTCATCTGTCACTTAGCCTTTATAATACTTGTTTGGGTACTCTGGGGCAGCATTATGTGACTGCAGCCTCTGAATCAATATACACTAATTCCCCCAAAGTCACTGTCATGAATTCAGCACATACAAACTAATTAGCAGAAACACATCACTCGCAGTGATCACTGAAAACCTAACTAAACCTTTGAAGCAATTTTTATTTCAGGTGATAAAATTAAACTTTGTACTACACTTCATCAGGATGTATCTGTGCTTCCATCTGCTTCTTTTTCCTATAGTGAGCCTTACATCTAAAAAGCTTTCTGAGGTCCTTGTACTTCAAACAGACAGGAACTTTGACTCTTTCCATACCTAGAGAATATTTCACTTGATGATTCAGCTCTATGAAGAGATAAGAGTATTTAGTGACTGTAAAGAGTTAAGTCATTAGGAACATTATGAGTTTCCTTATCTCTCAGGCGTACAACATTTTGATCACTTTTGGCAAAACAGGATAGTTATTTAAATATTTTAATAGATCAGGCATTGGGACATGGTGATAACTAACAAGTTTATCATTTAACTCTGGCTCTGTCATGTGATCATTTGTGCAAAGTAACATGAGGTAATATATTTAACTGCACCTTCATCTCTGCTACCCTTGCCCCTGTTTTGTCCCTCTCCTCACACAGATCCCTATTTTCCATCCATTTTCCTTCCATTAGCTCCATGTTCTCGCCCTTTTCACTTAATTCGCCCCTTTCATGTTCTCTCCCAATTCATTCAATGAGGCCCTCACGTTCTCCCCTCTTCATTTAGTAAACCCCTGTCATATTCTACCCCCTCTTCCTTCAGTGAACCCCCCCTCATGTTACTCATGTTTTCATCCTCTTCATTCAGTTAATCCCTCTAATGTTCTAGCCCTCTTCATTCAGTTAGCCCCTTTTAAGTTCTCCCCCTCTCTATTCAGTGAGCCCCCTTCATATTCTTTAAGTTCTTACCCCAATTCCCCCAATTTGCCCTCCTCATTTTCTCCCCATTTTTTCCCTGGAGCATCCAGGGCTGCAGGGCCTGAATGATGTCATTCCAGACCCTGCAGGAAAATGCAGTATACTTACTGCACATGTTTCATTTTGTATTTTTCCATTGTAAAACGCTGATAAGATTGGTGGAGGTTGGTTGGCTCCAAGATGCCGCCTCCTTTATCCAACAGGAGCCTGATGCATTAGTCACTCAAGTAGATTATTAAAACTTTTTATTGAATTCACTTTTGTTTTTATTTTCTGAAAAGCTTTGGAAATATTTTTTATATGACAGCTTTTACTTTTACTTTTTTATGCACATGTAACTTGTAAACACCGTAGTAACCATTTTGGTTATACTATTTTAATGTAACTCTATAGTACGCTACCAAACAACAACAAAAAACCCTGTTTTTCTGTTCTACGCAGAAAACTAATCACTGTGGTTGATTTGCTCTCTTGAGTTCTATTCACATACCACTCTTGTTTTGAAAGACATAGGTTTGGGGCATGCTATAGATATGATGGATTATATTATTTGGTGCAAAGAAACTATAGTACCACATGACATTAAGCAAAAATGGAGGCTATTGTCAATGTAGAGCACATTTTATCAATGACATGTCTAGACTATACATGATAACGAAAGCTTTTACTGCTAAAGTCGTGTGAAGATCAGATCAACCAGGCCAACAGGTACAGTGATGAATGACATCTCACTTGATAACATTGTAGATATCAGACATTTAGAACATGGCTGGCTCTTAGCATTACTCAACACAGACATAGGGCTCCTAATGGTCTTCGTTTATATGTACAATGTGAATGTCATATCAGATTGAAATCAAATAAATCTCAATCTTAATCTAAATTGAGCTACATTCACACTATGGGGGTAATTTATCATTGTAGCTATGTCAATTTTCTAGTGTACAATTTGTTTTGAGTGCTGATGTACGCACAAATTTGCTACTTTTTCATGAAATTTGTTAAACAACTCTAGTATTCACTTTAGCCTACTTATGCCAGATTTAGCAAGTTAATCCAGATGTGGTAGAAATATTTCCTACATCCTACTTGTGTAAAATTTGCTACTTTAATTGTATAGTCTAATAAACTGGTACAGGAGGCCTGTTTTATGATAAATGATAAATCTATGTTTTTTGGATGTAGCTGCCCATCCAAAAATACTAAATGCTGAAGTGCTGAGGCTGAGTCGTAGAAATATTAGGCACAGATTTAAGAATACTGCAAAATAAAGACAATTCCACGTTTTACTTACAACGTTAGAAAAAAAATATTGCCCTCCGGTTAAAGGAAATCAACCACCAAAAAACAGCTAAAGATACTCACCATCGCCCCTCTTCATCTTGATCCTTCTTGATCCTTGATTCTTCGCTAAGCTTGACACGCCGTGATCACCTTGAAAAGAAATGTATAATTGGCAGCACAGAATGCAGGGACACCTCCCTGAAATGGCCAGCAGCCTCCCCCTGCAATGAAATTGTAAACGTCATCAAAAGTCGCAAAAAACTGCACCTCCCAAAGCTCTGTATACTAAAGTATAAAAAAGTTATTAGCGCCAGAAGATGGCAAAATCCAAACATTTTTTTTTTGTACAGGAGGTTTTAATTTCTGTAAATGTATGAAAACATTATAAAACCTATACAAATTTGGTATCCCTGTTATCGTACCGACCCAAAGAATAAATTAGACATGTCAATTGGGGCATTCAGTGAAATCTGTACACTCCAAGCCCACAAGGATACGAATGTGGTTTTTCACCAATTTCACAGCATTTGGACTTTTTTTCCTGCTTCCCAGTACACGGCATGGAATATTAAATACCACAAATTTGAAGTGTAATTTGTTACGCAGAAAATAAGCCATAACACAGCTCGATACATGTAAAAATAAAAAAGTTATAGATTTTTGAAGTTGAAGAGTGAAAAATGAAAATGCAAAAACGAAAAAGGGCATCGACGCGAATAGGTTAATGAAGGAGAACAATGGGCAGGTCTGATCATCACCCTCCTTCAGCCACTAGTACAAGAGAGACTTCCTGGTAAGGAACATCTTTGAAAGACCGTGTCTCAAAGGCTTTTCCCTCATAGATACTTAAAAAAAAAGATTACCCCTTTGCCACTCTAGCCACTTTTCACCTTCCTGACCCATTTATCTCAAATCTGACACTTTGGTGGAATAGGTTAATGAAGGAGAACAATGGGCAGGTCTTAGCGTGTCAGGAGCTGGACGTAATAGCACAGCACGTGTCTGCAATTAACTTTGGCAATACTTTTACGTCCAATGTCGGTAAGGGGTAAAAGCAGCCAACCCCTCTAACCTTGTTGTAATTCTTCAATGTAAATATCCACTAATTGCAAGAATACGTAAGATTATTTAATACAATATTATAGCAAGAACAATAAAAACATGATTACTCTTTTACAACTGGATGAAAACGAAAATCACCGATCCAATAAAATATCATAAATGCTTGTCTTTCCAGAAGCCATATTAGATATATGTTTTCATTTATCATGACAACATTTTGTAATGCAATTTTCACCCCAAAATAGCACATGAAAGCCTGCAGTTAAGCGCGTCAAGCCAAGGAAGAAATGGAATGCTAATAAATAACCAGCAATTTAGACTGACAATGACAGACTGATCACATTGATTACATTGATTATCTCTCAGTCTTTTACAATGTACATACAGACAAGGCCAATTTATTGCCCTAAGAGGTTAAGACGGATATCATTATAGGAAAAAAGAAATACAAACAAAAAAAATTCCCATATCTTGATGTGGGCTGAGGCAATCATAAGCACAGCTGGTCATTGTTCAGAGCTGCATTTACTGGTACCTGCAGCCAGTTTCTCTTACCACTTTGTTACTCCAGTTATCCTAATGTATTAGGTGTTTGCCTTAATGAGTAAAACTTACAAATTTATTTTAGCTTTTTTGGAAGGCAAATATGATGCAAGCTCTGACTTTATAATGAAAATTCATATTAATGTTTCAAGTGTGTATCAGAATTTAGTATACATGTTCACTCTGGACACACCCCTGTTAAGAGCCTCTAACGTGGTGATAATATATATGTGGGGTTTGTGTTATAATTTAGACTTTTTTGTGCATTATATGTCTTTTAATGTGTTTTGGGGCTTAAAGGCATTTTTATTAATTTATTAGATAATTTTTTTATTGAATAAGATTTTTTTTTAAACTTTTTTATTAATTCCACCATGGGAAATGAACAAGCAATCATCTGACCACCACATTTAACGGGTTGAACACCCATTATTGGAGCCCACTCCGACCATATGTGTCAGCTGTTAGTTAAAGCCGGCATCCCATGTATCCCGATGCCGGTTAAGCTCCGATCCAGAGCCTAAGTTACTGCGCTCAGCGGTGGATATATCTGCCGCAGAGCAGAAGGGGTTAAAGGGGTTTGTCCATGAAAGAAAGTTCTCAAATTATTACCCCCTAATGATGTTTACACAATAAACATAATTTTTACTACCCCCATACAATTTTACTCAGTTTTATTGAATTTTTAGCTCCTATCACTCAGTAATGGTCAGTGTAAAATCTCAGATTGTGGGCAGGGACCCTCTAAGCATGCATTTCTCTTATTCTGCGTGCTGCCAATTTGGCTTCATTATCAGGGTCCAGGTTTATCTACACTTTTATTTAACTTCGGAACATTCACTAGTATCTGACACATAGAAAGAGAGATGAGACAGATAAGAGATGATGAAATCCATTAGATGGATAAAACACACAATGACACTCTCCAGCTTTGCTAAATAGCAGCTGTATCACATACCCAGTCAGCTCTGCTTCACCTCCTTTCTCTGATATAAAGATCTGATCTTTGCCCGTAGCTTGTATATTTAGTCTTCTGACATGCTGTTTGCTGGCAGGAAGTGTCTGTGTGTGTGAGCTTGTCTTGTAATGCAGGGCGGAGGTGCGGCACAGAGACACTGCAGTGTGAAACAGGAGAATCTAGTCATGTGAAAAAGTCAGAAGATTGATGGTTGGTTCCCGGGACAACCGAAATTGTGTACTCCAGGACTAATAGAGATTATCTGTGGAATGTTCAATCTTTGTTAATAACAGTGAATTAGAAGATGTGTTATTTTGTTATCCTGAGTATATTTAAAAAATCTTGTCTTTGGGAGAATAACCATTTAAGCCAAAGCTAAAGGTTGTAGTTGCAAGTGGCTGATAATGTATGTGACTTCACCACTGAGCTCTGTATACAAGTAGAGACCGTTGGTGGAGAGAAGTACTATGCTGGAGGGAGGTAAGTATCAAGTGATGGTCATGTTCAGACCCCGCCAGTAGCTCATGGCAAGGAAAAAGTTAATCCCACTCAACCCCTTTAAACTCTCTATTTGCATTTCTATATACTATCACCTTGTGTTTCCCACTCTTATAGACCATTGACCTCTCTACACACTTCTTTTTTTCTATAATCCCCACTTCTATTCATTATGAAACACCTGAGGACTATTCCCATGGGCCATTAACCTATCTTTTAACACTTCTATATGCAATCACCCCCTAATACCCTAAGTCCTTTAATCATTAACCTCTCTGTCCAGACTTCTATTTACTAGAATCCCCCATGCCCTAACTCCTTTATATCAGGACACCCTCTGCCCAACTTCTAAAGTACATTAAAGGGGTTGTCCACTTCCAGCAAATACTTTATATTGTTTATGTAATGAAAAGTACAATTTTCCAATATATTTTCTGTATCAATTCCTCGTGATTCAGTGGATAGAAATCTGACCATAGTGATGTGATGGACAAGCAGGTGCTTGAGCTGGTATTGTCATAGAGAGTAATCAGAGCCGTGTGATAATAATGCACCTGTGTGTCCGTCACATCACTATGGACAGATTTCTGTCCAGAAAACATAGAAGCTTTCTATAGAAGGACATCAAGCAGAGATCCAGAAAACTGTGAGGAATTGATACAGAAAGTATATTGGAAAATTGTATAACTTTTCCTCACACAAACCATATCAATTATTTGCTGAAAGTGGCCAACTGTGTTTAAGCTTGGTGTTCTTGCTCCTTTATATAATGGCCCCCATTTCTCCACTCCTATAAACTATGGCTCGGTTGCCTCTTTTACAGGCTATGATGCTGAATAGATTCGAGCTGCACGAATATAAAAATGACTAGTCTAAAAGTGAAAGGAAACAGAGTAATTCTTCATGTGCACACACTGACCTACTGATTGCTGCAAAGTTTGATAAAAGGTTAGATAGACTTTAAGAATCCTCCAGACCTTTTCCTTCTGTTGAATTGTTGCTATGTTGGGTGATGTAAGTCATTTTGGGCTGTGCATCTGTATTTGTAACAGTAATGACAACTTCTTACTCTATATCTGCCACTTATCACACCTCTCAAAAAGTGGGTTTAGCATTTGGGGAAAGAGCGGGGGATAGTTGCTTTGCAGTTTAACAGAGGTAAAACATTTTACTCTATAAAATATAGATTTAGATATGGTTCGTGGACCTCTATTTAAACTGGACTTACCTGACACGAGCAGGTAATCCAGTAGACTAAGTAGAGAAAACCAAACAAGTGTCTGAATACATTTCAACCAGATTGAGTGCAGCTTGCCTGAAACATATAGTAGCTAAGCATTCACCCATGACTAACCAAGATCTGGCTTATGAATAATAGGATTTTGTACTATATTGCTAAACCAGATGAAGGTATTTAAAGGAAATCTACCACCAGAATTAAGGATTGTAAACCAAGCACATTTACATGCTAATGTGTGTCCCATCTGGGAGGATCCGCTATTCATTTGGCTTCACTTAGCTTGTTTTTACAAAAAAAACCCATTATGAATATTATGTAAATGAGTTTTAGGGGCTCCAGGCTCCATAGCTGTTGATTGAACCTAGAGCCCCTAAGTTTAATTTGCATAATTTATAAAGTCTTTTCTTGTAAAAACAAGGGCATAAGGAGCTAAAAGAAGAGCAGATCCTGTCATAGGGGGTTAACACCAGCTTGTAAGTGTGCTTGGTTTACAATCCTTGATCCTTGTGGTCGATTTCGTTTAATAGCTATTTAAATAACAGTTTAGTTTTTGCCAGTGGTTTTACCACAATTTTGAGCCCATGGCCAGCCTTTGGGGCTAGAAGTAGAGGGAGATACTGGCTTAGAGAACCAGAAAACTTACCAGTGTACTCCCATACCAAACCAGTCATAGCACCCTGCTAATGTGTGCATAGAGTGCTACAGCATTGACTTGACAGAATATAATCACTGCAGCAACCCTAGTTATTATTATATAATGATTATTAATTTATAAATGAAAATTTATAGAGCCTACAATCAGGGAGAATGAAGTGAAGATTCTGCATAGGACAAAATCTACTATAAAGCTGAACCTAGTTAAAATCTTACTTTAGAATTACATGACACTCATGTTTTTTATTGATTTGGTTATCGTATAGATAATCTATCATCGCTGATTATTTTATTGCTTTGTAGAATAAGAACATTATACAGTGTGATAACATCTGCATACGGAAAATATGCAAAAACGTTTTCCAGGATGGGACCATTATTGTCTTAAGGGAAAAAACCCCTTTAACATCATGCTTGACTTTCAAGAAGCCAAAGGCTCTAATGTGGGAATAAAGCCAAACCAGTATATCAATTCCAGAAGGAACAGTTTCCCAACTGTAGACAGCACTGTTAAACATGGTTGTGTCTCTTCAGTACAGTGTAGGGAACTGGTATAGGTGAGTAAGAGGCTATTGACTAGGATCGGGGAGTATTAGTCCTCCTTACAGAGACTTTGCCAATTCAGGTTGCCTTGCCAGCATTTGTAGACTAATAGCCATTAATGCTCCACTAGGGGATTCTTGGAAATACATTTGGAACATGGGACAAAGAAAACAGCATTTTTTTTGCTACCTTGAAAGGCAGCCCCCGTAAACATCAAGCAGGACTTTCAAGAAGCCTATTGAACTGTACTGAAGAGACGTAACCACGTCAAAACAGTGCTGTCCATGGTTGGCAGTCAGTTACTTTTGAAATAGATACACTAGTTTGGCTTTTATGCTACACCATGTCTTTAGGCTTCTTAAAATTATGCTTTATGTTAAGGTAGCAAAAAGATACATATTTTCCTTGTCCCACCCTGGAAAACATATTTGCATTTTCCCAGAAACCCCTAGTGGAGCATTTTTGTATTATGCAGTTTTTTATTGTCACAATTTATTTGTATCAAAAATAAACATATTGCAACTAAAGGAACATCTTAATGAATGCATAACAATTCAGCAACTTTTTTCTTGATCTGGCATCTGTTGTGCGTATACAGTTTATAATTATCCTACATCCTGTATCTGACATTTTAGCAATGTTTTTCCTCTATTATTCTGAAGCTCCTTCTTCTTCCCTGTCCACTCATCATACCTCTGTCTGCCCAGTCTGTCTTGTACTGGCAAAATGGAATTCAGCAGACGGGAGTTAAACTAGGCAAAAAGATGGATAAGTGGAGAAGGAGGAACTTTTCACTAATGTGATTTAATGCACATTTACTTATATACACTTGTACTATTGATATTTTCAACAAGTGTTAAAGAATTAAAGAAAATATTTGATACTAGTTTAGTGTCACTTATAAGGGTCCTAATTAGGGTTGAGAAGAACATTGCTTGTTCTCATCCCCGAACTCAGAAGTTTGGGTTCTGCGTTCTATCTCACCTCCACTAGTAACACCGAGGATTAGTAATAGCCCAGTACATGGGTGTTAAAGAGGACCTGTCACCCAATTTATCAGTACTAGGAGCCGCTTCATCAAACACCTCCGGTAACGCTATCACTCTAACACTGTGGCGTTTGATCAAGCACTAGGAGCTGCTTACTTTAGTAAGCAGCTCCTAGTGCCGAAAATTTAGGTGACAGATCCTCTTTAAGCCTTTAAAGGTCTTACTTCCTGATCAACATCTGCATATATACTTGTTCTATGTACCATTACTGGTCTTTGAATAATTTATTTTAGTTGACTCAAGGCACCAATAATAAAAACTTTAACTATTAATGATAGAACCAAGAAAATGTAAAGAAAAACAAAATAAAACACTAAAATTAACTACCTGTATTCTAGTTGTATTTTTAAACTTTCTAACCTGAATTTAGTGTTGTTAAGTGCTGTGCAAAATTTCTACATCATTCTGTAGAATTAAATCCAGTAAGGTTCCCTGAACTTGCATGTGAACAGAAATGTAAGGACATCTACCAACAGGATCAAGGTTTGTAAACCAAGCACACTTCCATACTGATGTGTGCCCCTCCTGCCAGGATCTGCTCTTTTTTTTAAGAAAAAAAAGCTTTAAAAATTATGCTAATGAGCCTGAGGGACTCCAGGCTCCATTAACATCTATGGAGCCCAGAGCTCCTCAGGCTCATTTTTATAATTTTAAAAGCCTTTTTTGTTTTTGTAAAAACCAGAGCATAAGAAGCTAAAAGAAGATCAGATTCTTCCAGAGCAGACACACACCAGTATGTCAGTGTGCTTGGTTTACAACCCTTCATCCTATTGGTAGATGTCCTTTAATGTTTTATTTTCTTGTTCTTCAGTGAGAAAACAATCAGGAAACTTGATTATCGGGATGGAACACTGACGCAGGGATTTAATCTGATTTAAATTTTTAGAGTCAGGGTTAGTTACGAACAGATCCTTAAAATCCAGAGCAGAACTTGAACTCTGAACCACACCCTTAGTAGCACCTGACATTGGTACAGGCACTGTTCGAGGGTGTTATCTGTTTAAAGTCACCACCTGCATTTATAGGAAATCTACCAACAAAATCAAGCATGAGAAACCAAGCACAGTTACTTAAAGAACCAGGCACTTTGACTATAGTAATTGTCTTATCCATGACCTCCTTCCTTCTAAAATCAACTTTTAAAATTATGCAAAGAAGCCAGAAAGGCTCTGGGGACATTACCAGAGCCTCTCAGTGCTGCAGCTTCACAGATTGTTACACTGTCTCTCCTTCCTCCCTCAGCACTTTACCTCTCTCTCTGCTTGATGTAAGCTCACTGCAGCACAGGAAGTTGCAGCACACAGTGGATAGCTACTTCACAGTCTGTGAATCAGCAGCACAGAGGGGCTCTTTTAACACCCACAGGAGCCATTGAGGCTCATTAAAATAGTTTTAAAAGTAGATTTTGTAAAAAAGGACTTGGACTTAAATTTCAGTGCTTTCCTTTTTTGCACCACATTTGTCTTTGTAGTTTCAGTTCTTTTTGAAATGCATCGTTTTTGAGACTTTTTAGGTGTAAAATTTTGTGCAACTCATATCATTGTTTTTCCTATGCATGGTTAGGACTGGACTCTTTTTGCACATTTATTAGTGCCATTTTCTGTGCAAATCCATGTTAAATCAGGCAAAAAAATCTGGAAGAGGGAAAAATACAGAGACAAATTAGGCGCAAACCAAAAATAACAAGTATCTGACTGAGATAAATCTACCCCATAGGTGCATTTAATGTGCCCAAAAGTGCACCTCCCTTTTCTGTAGACTTCCTTATAGTGCTTTCTTCTATATAACACATTCCCATTGCTTTAGCCCCCTCTTCTTTTTTTCTGTAGCCCCCTTTAAAGTTCCCCCCTTTTATGTAGCGCCTCCTGATGCTCCTTTTTATGTCTTGATAAGAAGAGGACTACATAAAAGGGGACCTTATAATACCACTTTTTCTATAGCCCCCCACAAACAATGTCCTCTTGTCTTTGACCTTTCACTGCAAGGAAAAAATATATAAATACCATATATACTTGAGTATAAGCCAACCTGAGTATCAGCAGAGGCACCTAATTTTACCCCAAAATAAACTAGGAAACTTATCCCCCCCCATAGTAATGTCTCTATCACAATCCCCACAGTAATGTCCCCAGCACAGTCTCCATAGTAATGTCCACAGCACAGCCCCCACAGCAAACTACAATCAGCAAGATGGAGGCGGGACCTGCCTCCTGTCACCTCATCACAAGCGCCTGGTGCTGACCAATGACACTGTATCTATCTATCTATCTATCTATCTATCTATCTATCTATCCTATATCTATGTATCTATATATCTACGTATGTATGTATGTATGTATGCATGTATGTTTGTATGTATGTATCTATCTATCTATCTATCTATCTATCTATCTCATATCTATCTCTGTATCTATCTATCTATCCTATGTCTATCTATCTATCTATCTATCTATCTGTCTATATATGTATCTATCTATGTATCTATGTATGTATCTATCTATCTATTTATCTATCTATCTATGTACCTACCTAAGTAAAATTTCAGCACAGCACATGAGGGCACTACTTGCAGTCTCTTCTCTCCTGCCATTTCCGGTGGAGTGTGAGGTGATGAGGGAGAGGGGGGGGGGCTGCAGTCTCTGTCTGTGTGGATTATTTGTTTATACAGTATACAGGTGTAGAGAAAGCTGAGGGAAAGATAAGTGTAGGTGTTACATTAGTCAGTGTTCCTGTCAGCACATGACTGCTGCAGACTTGAGGTGATCAGCTGTGAGCAGTGAGAGATGGGGGCATGTCTCTCCCTCCGTAGTCTCAGCGTCTTTATGAAGACGGAATGTCCATAGTAACAGACATATGTGAGATTACTGCCATCTGCAGAATACAAGAGGAAGGAGCAAGATTCGGCTAAGTAATCCATTTACAAAAGAGCTCAAAATTACCTGCCCTACAACATAGCAAAAGTTTTTTTAAATGAAGGTTATCCACAATCCAAAAAAAAGCATCATTATACTGCAAAGTTATTGCTTTTGGTTGGCAGCAAGTACAGTGTAGTACAATCAAATACAATGCAGATACGGCAGTGTTATACTATAACCTTTCATTTAACCCTTAGGCTTTTTCATTACAAGTTCTTAAAGCGGAACCTTTTATAGTTTTCCATATATTTTGTTGATTGGGGGCTTGTTTTTTTTGGGAGGCAAGTTGTACATTTTGGAGTTGTTCATTTATACTTCTTGTGACAGGATTTAATTCATTTTCTCTGGAAAGGATTAAAACCCTCATTTAGAATGTTATGCTTTTTACCATATAGCATAAAAGCATACTACCAATAGTCTTCAAGTCCCTAAAATGTTTTGTTAGTGTTATACAATAAAAACACAATTAATGTTTGCATCACCAAAAGTACTACTACACATTTCTACTACATTTCAACACAGAATGTTTTGGTGCCAATTAGAGAAACTACATAAAATTCTAATTTACCTTGTTGCCCTGTAGAATTAAGAAGTTGTTTTTTGAATGGTACATATACTGTAAATGTAATCTGTCACTTCAGAGTTCTACAGTACAGTAAGGAATTGCTACACATATTTATGTGGTGCCCTAAACCTTTAAAGTGTAAACATACACATTCAAGTTCAAATTCAAAAATACTAGTATTTTGCTTAAAATAATACTATGGCCCTGTTACCACGTGCACCAGTTTTTTGGCGTATAAGGCATAAAAAATCACACAAATCTGGGGCAAAGGGAAGGGAGCAGGGGAGAGGTTGAGGGAGGGTGATGAGTGAAGAGGACGAAAAAGCTGTGAAATTATTAAGATGCATGACAAAGACATTTTTAAAATCAACGGGCCATAGGCTATTAAAGATAACCATATAAAAACCATATAAAAATGACCTTCCTGATGACGGGTTCCCTTTAAGTTTGTAGCTCAAAAAACTAGAGGTGTGTGAAGTATGTATCTACATATGTTTTAAATATTTGTTATTACTGCAACAGTAAGATCCCCAAAATAAAATGAAATGTAAAAAACGTAATAAAATGGCAAAAAATAAACAAAAGTGATTTTTTTTCTCCTTTTCACTCCTTCTTAAAAAATATTCAATAAATATTCCAATGTACCCCCAAAAAAGTATCCATAAATATACAAAATAAGCTACAAATATACAAAAATAAGCCACATTATAAGAAGAATGAAGAATGAACCTTTAAAACGTTGCACAAAAATGTTTTCTGATTAAAAAATGTAATTAATATGTTTTAGTTCAAAACTTTAAGTCATTAAAAAAGGCATGTTTGGTATCACCATATTTTTATTGACACATTGGGGCACATTTACTAACAATGTGGGAAACTGCACTAAAAGTGCTATGCCTGTGTAAAATGCTGGGTGCGATAGATTAATTAAGAACATGCGCCAGAAATCATGAATCTGACGCTTCTCTGCACTGGTCTGACAGAGTTCACCAACTTTTTTGTGGTGCACCTTTAACATAGTTTACACCTAAAAGAAGGTACAAAGTCCATCAGAAAAGTGGCGTAAAGCTCTTATTAAATGTGCCCCATAGAATAAAGAGAAATTTTGTTTATATAAGATAATAAATGGCACAACAAACAAAAACCTAGCCACAATTTGCTTCCCAAATATTTGGGAGAATGTATCATCCTTTGGGAGCAAGTTAACAAGCGCACATCACAGATTTTGCCACTTTTTGAGGCTTTGCAGGGCATCCTGGCCAGACAAATTTACTATAACCTTCGCCAGCATACTGTCACAGGTTAAAACCGAAATCTGTGCCAAGCTGGACCTGATGTAAATTCAATTCCGGCGCATGAGTGCTATGCTGGAAATAATAATATGTTGTAAGCAGAGGCTGTTGAAGGGGTTGTCGACTTTTAGCACATTCCAGCAAAGAAGTGATAATGTTTGTGTATAGAAAAGTTATAGAATTTTCCAATATACTTTCTGTATCAATTCTTAATGTTTTTTCTAGATCTTTTCTTGCTTAATCCTTTACTTTCTGTAGATAAACACTGGACCATTGTCATGTGATGTCACACATATGGCCAGCTTGTTACACTGTGTGATAATAGCATGTTGTGCACCTGTGTGACATCACATGACCTTGGACCGGTGTTTATGTACAGAAACAAAAGAATTAAGTTTCCTGTTGTGTGACAACAAGCAGAGATATGAAAATGTGTATATAGTATATTGGAAAATGGTATAACTTTTCATTGCACAAACAATAACAGTTATTTGGTGGAATGTGTCTAAAATGAACAATCCCTTTATCCTTTTAATAAATCTTACTCGTTGAGTAAGTCTAATGTAATACAACTAGTTCTGTACAGAACAACCCCAACAATTAGCTAAAAAGTATTGTGCTTAGGGTGGTGATAATAAAATATAAAAGTTTGTTTGGTCCTAAAGACCAAAAAGAGGTAGATGTTGAAGGGGCTACTGTTCTCAGCAGTTGGAAATGCAGTGCAGAGTACCCATGCCAGGGCACTGCGGGTACTGTGGGTCAGCTATCATTCACGTGAAACCCACTGAGCATTGAATGGAGCCATCTGCTTCCATTTTTGACCACTATGCAGTTCTAAAAGCTTGCGGCTATGTGAACGGAACAGTGGTGCTGAGAGTGAAGGTGGGTCAGAACTGATGGTAGATCAACTTTCATCTTTTATTCAGGTATTGGTCTTTATTATTCAGGACTATGGTGTAAAGGGGGTTTAGGTAATTAGAAATCTATACTGTTACTGTATTTCTGCTGCTCTGTGTCTTCCGCACAGGTTATATTGCTGCTCCGCTTATTCCATTGACTGCTATGTGTAAATACAATCCCTAAGGCCTGCTCTCCAGAGGAAGGCTTCGCTGGATGTAGTCTCTAAGTTGAGCATGCTCTGTTTCTGTTAGTCTATCAACCAAAACATAGGTAAAGTTCAAATTGTGCCATGTACCGCAGCACAAAGATAAAAGGGGTAGTCTGGTTTACAAACAGCATCTCTTACAGCACCTGCTTAACCCCTTGCATCCATCTATCTTGTTTAATTAATTTTTAAAGGAAATCTTCCATCAAAATGAATCATGAAAAACCAGGGACAGTAACACATAGATCCAGGCATTGTGATGGTGGTAATCTTCTTATATTTGTTATCCACGGCCTCCTTTCTTCTGAAATCAACTTTTTTAATTATTTTAATGAGCCCGAAGGGCTCTGATGGTTGTCTCCAAAGCCCCTAATTTGTGTAGCTTCAAAGACTGTTACAATGAGCAGAGCAGGTTTGCCCTCTCCCTGCACTTCCTGCTGCTGCTAGATTACACAGGCAGAGGGAAGAGGGATAAGAAAAGGGGGTGGGGGAGGCATGTTACTGGTTTATCATGCCTGATTTTGATGGTAGATTTTGTTTAATTTTTCCCTCGACTACCCCCTCCCTAAGTTCTGGGATGAATGACAGTATTATCTGGCTGTCAAAAGTGAATCTTAAAAGTTTCCGATTCAACTTAGTGCCTGAAAAAATCCAGATTCATACTGAATCTATAAACCAACTCACAGATTTGCTCTTCTATAGTATCATTTTTTCTTAGGTATTATTCATACCAAATCTACAAAGCACAGGATGAATTTGCTCTTTTCTTATGTCTTTCTTAGGTATTATGGCAGATTTGTAGGTTTAAGTACACTTTGCTGGTGTTGAAATAGAGTGTTGTTAAATGTATGTCTTTTTAATGTGGACTTTAGAGCATTTGTCATGAAGGGGTTAACTAAGAGGCAAGGTCTGGGGTGAACTTATTTTTTTGGCATTGTCCTTAAGTGACTTTTTCTTATCTTGTGCCTTCATGTAGCCCCTGAACCTCTGGTTATACAGGAGGTAGATTTTTATCTGCCTTCTTGCTAATTATACATTTCATATATATACTAATGCAAGGTCACCCTTAACCCTCACATCACCATATCTGGTCAGATGGTGTTACTGTTGTTGCAGTTCTCCTGACTGGTTACACATTTCCTCCATTACTGTCTTTCTCCTTCATAGAGACATACGTGGTCAGATCCTCTTTCCTTTGTCCCTGAGGATTGCCAGCAGCTGAATTAACCTATGAATTAAGCCTGAAGATCACGTTATGTATTTCCTCATCCTCAAACCAGTAATACACAGTATAGGCAAGTGTATTTTCTACATGACATCTCCCAATCATGAAAGCCTTAGTCTCCTGTACATTTGTGTAAGGACCTATCTTAAATTGGTCTCTTGAGGCTTTCGCTTGCCTGGTGCGTTATTGTATCCTCTTTATTATCTAGTGACCCCTTCGATCTCCTACCAAAAACAAATTTTTTAAGACCCACTTTGTGGCTTGTTGTAGACCCCTGATATGGGTTATGTGCTGCCACCCTTCCTAGCACAGGAGTGTTTTATTTAGTAATTAACAGTGTATAGGGAAGAGGACCTGTCATGTTGGTTCTTAAGCTGGAGGATGTGATGAAAGATGATATCAGCGATCCCATCCTTTTCACTTGTTTAGGATTGTCAGGATGAGAAATGTCAGCATTATGAAAGCTCAGCTCTGCTCTTGATATGATAAAACCTTTCAAAACCCAGCTCCTACCTATCCTCGTTCTCCTTCTCCCTTCAGCCTCCCTCCCCCCCCTTTTTATTTTCCTTTCTCTCGGCACCAGCTTTTTTTTTTTTTTATTTATCTTGTTTTATTAGATGGCAGAAATATAATTCTTTTCTTTCTTCCTATTATAAGCCTCCATTTTTGTTTTATTATATGTTTCACAACCCCTAATGCTCCGCTGAAAATTACCTTGTTAAATGACAGTGTTTCGAAGCCATGAATCCTTTCCACCATCCCCTCTGAGGTTTGAAACAGTCAACAGACTGTAAAGAATAAATAATAAAAAAGTATTGATTATTTTGATGACTGTGAGATTCAATTAAGTATTAATTTTGCCCTCCAGTGGACCTATCAAGGTATTCAAACGCTAGGATTCGACTCAGCTAAATGCATGCTGAGTGCTCTAGCCTTAAATAGGGAGAAAATGTGTTTACCTACAGTATTTCAAGAGGAGTGCACTGATGCACAGACTCCAATATTTAAGTGCTGTGCAAATTAAGCCTCGGTGACAGTGACATTGTTTGCAGCAATATGAGTATTGACTAAAGAAGTGCATTTGATGACAGCTTAAACTATTTGTATTGATTAACATTTTCATAGATTATCATGTGTCATATCAAATTCAGTTTTCAGACATGAATACATTAAAGAAGCCACAGGCACGCATCGACCAATGTGATGATGGGGTATTAGCAGCATCCTAGCCCACCTCCTAGCACGCTGGTCACCTGTTCTCTACATTAGAGTCATTTAGGCATGAACTTAGAGATAAATAGCTGACGAATAACACCACAGGGTCATTTGTATCACGGCTATTTCATTAGTGTCTTGATATCCACCACAACATATAAAAAACTATGCACAGGGCATAGAGAAATTGTGGAAGAACCCATGACCCTACATTGGCCTCTGACTGAGATGAGGACAACATTTTATTTGTACCTTTAGGGGCCTTAATGTTTCAGCAGAAAGAACGATTTCAATTGTTTTGTAAGTATTGATGCTAATTTTATTTCTCTGATTGGACTTTTCATTGATCAGAAATATATAGGTTAATGCAGAAAATATGATAACATATTAAGTTGTGTTTGCTTTTTTGCCATAAAGTTTTTTGTAGTTGTTTAGGAGCTGGAGGAAACTGTATTATGTGCAGATTGGGAGCTCCTTTATTGTCCTAAAATAAAAATGACTAGTATGATCTTGCACTTGAACTTTCCAGGCTAGAAGGGACTGGTTTGTATTTGCTGCATTTACTGCCTGCTTCTTCACATTGACAGCATGTGACAATTATTAATGAGAGTTTTAATTGTAAGATCTCTTTGTAGCTTTGCTTACAGTGAGTGTATGTTGTGAAGGTGCAAAGACTGGGATTGTGAGCTCTGGATATAGCACAATACTCATCTGACCCTTCAGTGGGGAGCCGACCCTTTCAATAGGCTGCTGTCCCTTTCAATAGGCTGCACCGCTTTCAATAGACTGCTGTCCCTTTCAGCACTAGACAAGAGTAGACAAAAAGATAAAGTTTATAATTATTCACACCCATCATCCACGTTTCCCAAAACAATTAGGACTTCCCTGCTATCGGGATATTGATTTGATTATTTCGGAATCATGCCTTATTATGAGTACTTGCCAATGTTAATGACAGGTTAATCACCTTGTAATGAGAAGGCGTCTGTATAAGTAGGAGGCAGAGGAGAGGGGCAGAAGGGGGACGAGAGAATGACAGGAGGGAGGCAGGTACTTTGTCAATGTGTATAATTATGCTGTGGTGCAATATGTGAGGGATCTCTTCGTACAGCCAGGGGTGCCTTGTTGCAACTGAGGAGCCAACCCAGCATATCATGCATTCACAAAGATGATTGTAAGCATGCTTTCAAAGAAGTTCGCTCTCCCAAAAGCATTCTGAATCTTTCACATGATAGTTGAGCTTTAATAGGGTGGGGTGTAATGGAAAACTCATTGGATCTGTAATAGCTCTTCACTTGACTGCAGCCAGCAATAACAACAGGAGCAGCTGGGGAGATAAGAGAGACGGTGTGTGTGTATGTGTGTGTAAAGGAGAGCTGGAGAGGGGGGAAGGTGTTGGAGTGACTGTACTAACACGGTAGCATCCACTTTAGTTCCTTATTTCGCTCACTCTTTATTTCCCCCCCCATCACTAGGATCCAATGATAGCCGGAAAAGTCAGTAAGCCCTTGCTGCTGCTGCGGAGTGAGATGAATGCAGAGTCGAGAGGTGAGGACAAGGCAGCTACTTCAGACAGTGAGCTGAACGAGCCCCTGCTTGCTCCTGTGGAATCAAATGATGGTGAGGACACTCCCAGCAAGCTCTTCGGTAAGTCTGTCTAGGTATTTAATTTCACTTGTACCATGCTGTCGAGGACACTGGTGTCCCCTCTTATTATTAAGTGTAATTTGCTTTTGTGCCTACTTATTCAATGTTCTTTTACATAAAAGGTTAGCAGTATGGTCATACGTGATGCCTGTGGTTAACCTGCTCTGGGCCAGCGCGACCTTTAGTGTACAAATGTAGCTTACTAAAGGCTCTGCTTTACATCCCAAATATTTTCAGTTACTTCATTTGTTTTTGTATTTTTTTTTTACTTGTCATTATTTTTTCTTTCTTTTGTCTCCAAACTTATTTTTAGCATATTTTCAGGCCAGGTATTTGTCTTCTTGTCTTTTGAGTGTTACTATAGGACAGTATGGATTTTGTTTGCAAATTGTAGACAAAACTACTAGGGCCTAAGTGGTAAATGATAATTGGTGAAAGCCCCCAATGTAATGATTTCCTTGTAAATAAGCGTGTAAGTCTGCTACTGCAGGGTGCATGGTAGAGCAGCGTGCTGTGTATTCCACTTTTTCACAGGCATTTGTCATTCAAATGGATAGCATAGTGGAAGTCCACTCTAGCACCTGTGATCTCCAATTACAAAGAGGAGCAAGGGCTAGGGTGAATGATATCTCTCACACAAGATATATCAGGCTTCAAGGTCTCATTTTCGGGTTGAGATGAGGTAATCAAGGAGCATTTTCTGTTCATTTATTTTGGCTCCCAATTGATTTTTGAAAAAGCAAATAGCCAGCAGATTTTTGAAATATTCTATAGGCCTAAAATCACGAACAACAAAAACTAACCAAAAACATTTTTTTTTCTCTAAATGTAATTTATTTGTAGTAAATAAAAAATATAATTTGACATAATACAAAGAGAATGTTTTCAGAATTTTTTTACAGAATTATTTGAACAACCAGTGGGTTTGTTTTGAATTTTTTTTTTAAATTAACTTTATTATATGCAAAGCATAAGATGAATAAATGATGTTGAGATAAATCCCTTTGCTGTCAAACAAAAGTTTATACTTTTATAGATTTTGAATTAATGAATCCCAATTTAAAAAAAACATGTATTCTGAAATGTGCATAACTGTTTAAAGAATTTCAAATTGCATTTGTGATTCATGAATTCTTAATCTCGAGTTTGTCAAGTGTAGTAGTAGTTGTAGGGAACCAACATCCCAAATCAAAGTATACCTTAGTCTGATCTTGGGTGATACATGTTCTAAAATTCATATATATATACATGTATTAATGGGGCACGTTAAAGTAATGTTTGTGTAGGTTATTTTAGGAAAAGTAGTGTTGTATAATATATTATAACTTCTTAATTCATGAAATGGAATTTATAGACATGGTACTAAGTCTATTTCTTCTTGTATAGAGGGTTTGTACAGGATTATCCTTCTTCTGGATGAACATTCATATTTGTAAACACAGGGATAATAATAATGAGTGTTGAGTAGCCAGCAATGATAACTGGATCCACACTTCATACAATAATATACTGTATGATCATTTAATTCCTTCATATAATGACATCACTTTACAAACTATGTAAAATTAAAAACTTAAGAACTGTGGATCCTGCTGGCTTGAATTGAGTGACAACCCCTACATGTATGTACAGTATAACTTATTATGAACACATATAGAGTTAGAGATATTCCGCAATAATGTAATGCAATAAGAATGTCACAACTGAAGCGATGCAGAATATAAGTAGGTACAATAGACTTTGTGTTGGATAAATGTTCCCAAGTAGTTTAGAGATGGTATCTGTTGAAGTAAACTCTACAAATGTAAAATATTCATTGCATGTAACATGTGAGGGATCTACATGTGGAAACATTTAGATTTTCATTTCCTTTACATGCACATCTGCATTGATGTTTACTGACAGATGGACATAGAGGTGTGTTTGATGTGACTGTTATTCTTATAAAGCTATCATGTTGAAATGCAAACTTTATGTTATGTAATTTGTATTTTAGTTGTTTTGTCCAAGTATTTAGTCTTAAAATCCCTCACTATTTTGGATCTGATTTTAAAAAAACGTACAACACACTTAGAACCCCAGCGCAATACATAGATCTTAACTCTTTCCCTACAAACCTTACCAACTTTACTTATAACTATTCCTCTACCCCTGAATTCCTTCTCCGACTCATAGCAGAGTATTAAAGCTCAACTAAACTTAGGTCAAAGTCAACTTATATGAATACATTGCTAGGCCTTGCTGAGAGCTTTGCTCTTCATGGTAGACCTGTACTATTATGGAGTCTTGTCTATCACATTACTGGGCAGTGTTTTATCTTCCTGCCACTAGCTGAGCTTCCATACCTACACCAAAAGCCTAACTAATGGGCTAAATATCAACACAATATTCATTAATTGTTATTTTCAGCATGTAATTACCAAAGATGAGACTCAATGCCCTAATATGCTTTTGATTGACTTAAATACTCCAATATATGGTGCCTTAAATACCTAAAATATATAACTAGATTAAGATAATTTAGTATGCTACATACTACGTTCAACAGTTAATCTCGTTGCTGTCTGTGAAGGCAAAAAAATACATGTTTTTTACCCAGCATGGCTGAATGAAAATGTGTAGGTGGAGAAGAGTTTATTTTAATGACAATGAATACTTTGTGTAATGTGTCAGGATATTAGCTGAAGAGATAATGATGGCATATAACAATGACATATAACATAACCTCTTATTGAAACTACACTGGATTTTTTCTTTGCTGTGAGGAAAAACATGTAAAATACAACTACGTGTCATTACTAACCCTGCATTCTAACTAACCCTACTAATTCTTAGGCCAAAAAGTTCAATTTGGGTAAAATCTCCATTGAGTTTATTTGTCTGTACATTTGTCATGTTTGCATGGGGTTCCTCCTGCAGTGCTCATTACAACTGTAAGAAGTGTGGAACAAATGCAATGAATGGTGTCGGAGCCTGTGGGATTGTGTGTATCTGTGGTAGGGAAATTAGATTGTAAGCTTCCCTGGGGCTGAGGACAATATAGCTGCAGGCTTTTCAATACAGACCATAGAAGCATTGTATGTATTTATACTGTATGTGTCTATATAGCTGTACATATTTCTATCTATAAAATAGGATAGACCACTCTTTATGATTACAATGTGAAATTAACTGCTTCAATACCTCCTCCGGTGATGCAAAGGCAATAGTGTCCTGCTGGTTTAGGTTCATGACAGTTACAATGTATGACAAAAAAGTCTTGATAGATGGATGTAACAGAAAGAATACACACATATTGACAAATATATACAGCATACACCTACATGGAGCGTTGCAATTTATTAGATTAGACCTTATTGAACTGGACAATAGATAAGGTACAAATCTACTTATATTAAAGTACTGTACAGTACACAGATATAGTTTAAGCACACATCCATAGTCATTGACTAGAAATAGAAGTAAATGTTAAACACTACATGTATATATTATATATATATATATATATATATATATATATATATATATATATAA
>WNYA01003790.1:0-22560 GCA_019512145.1 Engystomops pustulosus
GCCAGGCTACTCCATGTCCCAGTAGCTTCTGAAGTTAATATTGTAAACTATAGATAAAACCTTTAGTTAGTTTGGTATGGTTAAAATTCTAGCCAAAGGCAGTCAGTGTATGGCTTAGTAGGTTGAAAGGTGCGGGCACCACTAGAGATGCAGACACATTAGCCACTCACAAAAACCAAGCTGCTAACGGTGGCAATATGAGTCAAGGTATTCTGGGGGTGCTAAAGCCAAAATACAGTGAAGTTCATACAAAAGATGTAGAGAAAGAGAAGGCAGCTCTCACCCAATGTGATCCTATATTGTGGACCGGTGATGGTGCTGCCAGGCACAGGCCAGCAAGTGGTTTCTCAAGCCATAAGTAAGCGCTTGCATAGCATGAAACGGCCCGTAGCGTGGGTGTCCTCCTGCACCATCATCAGTCCACAATAAAGGAATAAAGTATCACATTGGGTGAGTGCTGCCTCCTCTTTCTTTACATATTTTAGATTGCCAGTGATGTCTGCCAGCTGTTTTCAAGTCTCGCGCATGCACAGTAACACTTTCCTTTCTCCATTGCCTGGAGGCCAGTGTGGCTGCGCAAAGAAACCAGTCTGGTCTCCAGCCGGCTGCACAAGGGTGACATCACTGTCATCGCTGTCTGCAGCACTTGCGGGAGGGAAGAGCAGTGAACACTAAATATGTGGGAGTGAATAATTGATGAGTGGCCAAAGCCAGAGGGCACCCCAGTGATGTAAGCCGGAGCGCCTCTGCCTTATTTACATATTCTTGTAAAGTTATTTTCTCATTTCAAAGAAGCTTGAAATTAATAAGAAAACCGGTGCCCAGTACACCCTAAGGTAACGAGCATGTGAGTGGGGATAATCTACCACGCTAAATCTGCTGGTAGATGTCCTTTAGCTTGAAGCTAATATAAAAGTTAGCATAAATAATTTTCTATAATAGATATAATACTCCTTATTTGAATATAACCAATGACTATTTCTGACTATTTTTTACACATACCTCTCCATAGACATTCTACTTTTTGTATAAGATGTTTTCCAGTTTTTTTGTGAATGTTGGAACAACCCTATACGCATATAAAATCTTTTCATTGTACTTTACTTACTCCCTTACCAATACTGATTCCGCCGTTACTCACAATAGGCTTCTGAAACACTTGTAAGTGATGTGAGGAACAGTGGGTCTTCACATGTCCATGGTGCTCAATCATGACACTGCTGTAAAACATAGCACTCAAGGGGATTTATCATTGTTGGGCGGCTATTTGGAATAGCATATACCATGAAAAGCATTTCCTTACAGCAGGTCAATCTTCAAGATTAAAGATTAAAGCTTTCTCCATAGTGTGAACTTCCATTATAGATCATTAAAGCATGTAGGTACGGTGAGTTTTATGTAGTCAACATTTTAGCTAGAGAAGTTGATTACAACCCATTAACCCTATTTCCTATGCTAAGTTTCCCCACATGCATTAACAATGAAGTGTGATCTTACCGCATGATGGTACAATAAATTACCACTGAGTAATAAGACAACAAGCGCTAATAGTTATAAAAGGAGATCTATACATATTTTCTAGGCTAAAAAGGTCATGTAAAAATTAACATAATTTATATCATTGTATAATAACATTGACAAACCTTCATTAAGCCAACAAGATCGAGTGTTCAACTATGGACCAAGTCAAGGTGATAAGATGTTTCAGCCAACAGACGTTTAGAAAAACACTGTTCACATCTGCTCTGAGGTTTTCATGTGCAACCACAAGTCTATGAAGAATCTAACATATGACAGATAGCAATGCTAACGCTCTTTTACTTTTCATATGGTCCATTTGGCTTAAATAAAGAATATGTTTCAGAAAAATTTTGTGCAACATGTAGGACTATGTTTTCCTTCATGTGTAAATAGTAATTTTATTAATTTAATGTGAGTTTAAAAATATTGAAGGAGAATGGAATAATGCCTGTATTCAATCTTGGAACACATGTTCCAACTAAGAAGTTGATCTATTTCATCATTAAACAACAAGGTGAAAGCCATGTGCGTAACTACAGGGGTTGCAAACATAACAGCTGCTGTCGCGCCCGTAGTGTCAGGGGGTCGGGCCACTGGACCTGCCACACTAAAGAATGGAGGATGTGCACCATTATAAACATATTACGCTGCACATTGTACAGCATAATATGTATATAACAGTACACATCATCAACACCACAAAGCTGAGCTGGGAGCACAGAAAGGAAATGTCAGGGCTGGGGACAACAAATCGGCTCTACTAGGGATCTCTACTTCCTGCCGTCTACAGAGCAACAGAGTATGCCAGCATGAGGCGTGCCTAACTTGCGCCAGTGTACTCATTATCACCTGCCAATGTGCAAGCCTTCTGATGTATCCACCAAGGGCGAAGGGACCAGGCTTTCATTATACAATATGATAAATTGACTATATAGAAGAAGTCTGTAATGAATTGTGGTCATGGATGCAAGAAGTCTACAACAATCATCACCTTCAACTTCTGTAGTCCTTGATTTTATTAAGGAGCAGGAGCATAACTATGGGGCCATGTAGGACATGTTTCCAGGTTGGTGTGTTCCTTTGGTAGAGTATTTAGAGACTTTTATCAAAACAAAGATAAAACAAAGGTTAAGCGAAATAAGCAAAACTGGCAACTCCCAAATTGGCCCCCTTCATGCGTGGATATGGCGGAAAGGAGAAAATAATCGCAAGTGCTAGGAATAAGCACCAGTGTCCTAGTGCAGAAGCCCTGATGGATACCTCCCCATTGTTTCCAACTGTCCCATACACATGCACCCTTGGATTGGTTAAGAGTGAACACCTATGTCTCTGACAGTTCTTTCCTGACAATAAAATTATATATTATGTTGAGATCCAATTGTCTGAACCTTATTTCATCTGCCTATGAGGAAAAGTGAAGACACTCAAGAATTTTTACATGGTTGATGTGCCCTATCAAAATTGTTGGATATGATTCAGGCAACATTAAAGAGATCATGAGGACTTTGGCCCCATTTCTCTCAATTAATGGGCCTGTTTCCTTTGACAAATGGGGCAACAGGTTGGGCTTTCTTTCTTTTGCACATTACTCCCAGATATAGTCCAATGCAGTGCTTAGCTGTCTCCAGGTGTCTTATAGAGAATGAATGGAGCAGCAGATCCCACACTCAACCTGCTATATATTAAATGGAGATGTATCTCCCCCCTTATTGTGATCTAGTGGATAGAGAATAGCTCATAGTCTATAATGACCTATCTACAACTCTGGTTAAAAGGGACACAGAATAGGAGAAGATTTTCTAGATCACAGGTCAGATTTATGTGCCATTCAACATTGTTTATATGCAAAATTTGGGGTGATTGTTCGTGATAGTAAGCCATGATCGTGACAAGCCCCTCCATGTTGCCTGTTGAAAACGCACGTGAAACGCTACATCTAAATGAAGCCACACAAGAGCAGAGCGACAATCAAATCATTGTCACATCTAATGTCTACCAGAATGGGCAATAAACTTGTCACTTTATGTGCAGACACTACATTGTAGCTTGATGGACTAAACTGTTCACAACTGTCCTCTAACCTGTATCCTATCATTGGTACTTAACAATCCCTAGCAATAGCCTGCCAGGGCACGTCTGTCCCGACAGAGACACATCAGACAAAGGGCTGCAAACTCGTAAAAAACACATTTTACGTCTATAAAGACATTACTATTCTAAATGCAAAAGTGAGAAGAGGCCATTAAGTGTAAATTAGCATGTCAGTAGGAGACAGGGATCAAAGTGATGCTGCTATAGATAAACCATTAGAGAGCTTGTGTGAACATCTGATGTCCCCCAAGTGTTATAAGCTTTGGGTTATTTTATTTGGTGGCTTACATCTAGGCTCAACTGTTATGAAGATGAATTAATATATTAGGGAATTGTTAAGCAAAATATTAATCAATCCCAACAACATTATGTCCTGTTCAACTGGTCTTCAACCTGCTAAGTGAGGGCCAGACTGTAGATGTTGGTGGCTTTGGCTGCACCTCTCCCTACAGAGCTATAATATACTCATCATGAGATTTATTTCTTCAAATGGGGAAGACACCAGTCCCTGGGTCCATGTGCAACAAATTCTCTCTGCACCTCCTGACTTCGTGGAGAAGGTTCCAAGAAGAACATCAACACTAAATACAATGGATTTCAATTACCTTATATACTCGAGTATAAGCCTAGTTTTTCAACACAAAATTTGTGCTCAAAAACCCTAACTCGGCTTATACTTGAGTCAACTTAAAAATAAAGTCAAAACTTACCTTTCTGACGTCAACTGTAGGTCCTCTTCTGTCTGAGACAGTCTGAGACAGAAGAGGACCTATGGGAGACGTCGGAAAGATGAGTACAGTGTTATTTTTTTTCCTACTACAGGGGCTGGGCAGGCTGTATGCTACAGGTGCTGGGCAGGCTGTATGCTACGGGGTCTGGGCAGGCTGTATGCTACGGGGTTTGGTCAGGCTGTATGCTACAGGGGCTGACAGACTATATACTGGGAAGCCGTAACCAATGCATTTCCCACCCTCGGCTTATACTCGAGTCAATAGGTTTTCCCAGTTTTTTGTGTTGAAATTAGGGGTTTCGGCTTATACTCGGGTCGGCTTATACTCGAGTATATACGGTATGTCTGATTTCCCTTACAGATCCATATTTTTTTCTATGTGCAGGTTTGATTTAGGAAATTCTTATGTGGATTTTCCCACTTTTACAACTATTTATGTGAACATACCTTGGATTACGGAATGGTTAAGATGATCTTTATGATCAAAAAGATGGAAAGGTGCCCCATAAAAGGAGAAACGGAAAGATGTCCCATCAAAACAGTTTAATCTACTCCTTTAAAACCAGTACTAGCAGTATGACAGAACTTACTTGTGCAAAAGCCAGTTAGAAGTATAAAGTGTATTAGTCATGTACAAGAAACCAGTAGAGTAACAATAGTAAGTACAGGTATGGTGTCCATCTATTCCATAAGGACTACTACTCTAAATGATGGACGATAGTTTGTGGTCTTGTTAAATATTTTGTATTGGAGACTAGAAGCTTCTGGTTACACTTCTCACCACAGTCATACTCCACTAATGCGATAACAATAAATAAGAAATGTAAACCAAATCTAAAATATATTATAGAACTTTGCTTTTTACAAATATTTCCTACATTTTCTTAAAATGAGTTAAAACCAAAATATTTGTCGCCCATAGCAAAGGAAAAGAAGGCTTAACCTTTAGGGCAAAGGTGACAGATATCTGCCTGTCCATCACTGTAGGCATATACAGGACGTCATTGTGCGTCCTATGGACAAAGTAATACAACAGCCCCTCATTGTCCCCAAGGCCTACAGCATAGCCTTGTGGCTACTTAAATGAGGCAAGGGTCATTTGACTCGTGTCGGGGTTCCTGTTTCTTTTCCTGATAAAACCAGCATAAAAACATAGGGGTTATGTAGCTGAGGGCTAGAATTAACTCTATTGTACTTACTGTGATTTAATAGGTAAACAGGGTATTTCTGGATGTTGTTAAAATGTCATGTTAATTAATGAAATGTGGTGGAGCCGGTAAATCATTAACCTTACGGAAAATATACACTATAAGCATAATGGTCGGTGCCTACAACCTACGCAGGAAGGAGGCTTTCTGAAGATTTCAGGGGGTAATCCCTCATTCTGATCTCTCAGACAAGTACAATGCGTTATATTCCTATTCATTCCTATAGGAAGATGTACTCAGTGCTCTATAAAAGCCACTCATTGACCGATCGTTGGGTATTACACATTCGGCAAATTAGCTGACGTTCCTTTGTTGGTTGATGCTTTGACTAGAATTGTTTACCAGCAGCACATTACTCCATGTAAAGGGGGAAATGATCTGCCGACAAATGCAAAGTGTATATGGTTGAATGAAAGAGCTGCAATAAATGCTACTGCACAAGTACCTGCAGCAAAGATCCTGGGACTGCATGGCCCGTGCTTCATGGCTCATCTGAACTTACAGTCAACAGAAAAAGGAATATAAAAAAATGTGGTCTGTAAGTCACTGTAATTTGTAATATATTTCTCACTAATTTTCAACTCCATACACATTGGGGCACATTTACTTACCCGGCCGCTGGAGTTCACAGGAAGTGCATTGCCTGGCTATAATGCACTGTGCCGCAATTCACTAAGACCATGCGCCCGATGTCATGCATGTGTCACTTCCCCACTCAGGTCAGACAGAGTTCACCATCTTTTTAGTGGTGCATCTAAGTGCTTGGGCGAGCGTCACAATTTGAATGTTAAGTCCCGCGCTCAGTCCAAATCAGTCGGATTGTCTGCCTCCACTTTTTGTTGCATGGAAGCAGCACAGCTGTGCCAAAAACGGATCGTGTGCACCAAAATCCCAGTGCAGACCTGTGCAAGCCATGTATTCCCAGAAAAAGGTGCAAAAAAAAAAAAGAGCAGTGGGACCCTTAGTAAATGAGCCCCATTAGATCAGCTGGATTTGCTGATTTTGGAAAAGAAAGGGACAAGTTGGATTTCAGCCATCCGATCCTTTTTCTCTTGGGAATAGACCACTGCTTGGGCAGGGATTTTTTCTATCTACTATACATTTACTTTTGGCAAGCTAATCATGCGTGTGAAGGAGTTGCCAGTTGCATACACAAAGTTTTGGGAAGGTGTGGCAGCCTTCCTCAGGCACACCAGTGCATTCGATGCACCCGTTGAAGACCTCTACCCGTCTCCCTGCAATTTACCTAGTCCCCTGCTGTTGCCTTCTTTATTCAGCTAGATGAGCACGGCTTCTCGTCCTTTCCATTCCGCTAGGGTCCCCACCCAGAGCACAGCACTTTACAAGTCCAGCAGCCTAATATTCACCAGGGCTGTACCATATAGAGGGGATGCTCATCTGGTCCTGATAATAGATGATTTTAATCTAATATGCATTACCAAAAATATGACTGCATAATCAGACTACAGGCGGTATTTTAAGGACACCTGACTTACAGACATCCCCTAGTAACATCTGGTGAAGCTCTCTGGATGCCTTACTTTAGTCTCAGGCTGCAACGATCAACTGTAAGGTGTCTGTAATGAAGCTTTATTGATAATATTTGGTCCCATTACAGCAACCTAATTTTAACTGTCACTGGGATAAAAAAACAAAAAAATTGCCTGTAGCTACAATTATAAAATATACAGTTCCGACTAATATACAAATTCAACTTAAGAACCAACCTATGGAACCTATCCTGTACATAACCCAGGAACTCCCTGTACTAGAGTTTGTCTGTAGCCTATATGTATGTAGTTGACACATAGTCCTGTATAGCAGCTGTATACATAGAATGGTATACATGCTATTTTTAATAAAATTGTTGGCAAAATTGCTTTATTTATATGTGTCTTGTAGCAATAATTAATTTCATCTTGACAAATTTGAAAAGATAGAATTTTTGTGTACACTGCATAAGTTGCTATTATATTATAATGCAAGGATATTCTAACATCTCAAAAAGTGATGTGTGCTGTAGCTTTACTAAAAATCCAATCAAATGTGTGCACATTCCTGTATCCAATATGCATAGGTTAAAATGGACCTGTCATAAGTTGCTACTACCATTTTAGCAAAAAACATGATCATACAAATCTTTGTTGACAGATCACTAATGGAGCATCTAAGTGGATGCAAACTCTCAACCAATAGTGGGCACACTCTTAATTCCCCATATGTTAAAATTTTCCCCAAATACTGTACAGTACACATGCTATTCCATCTAGTAAAAGAGCCAAAGCCTACTGCAGTGTGTTTCCACTTTGCAAGCATGTACGTGTAATTGGTGGCCAATGATAACAAACCACACTCTACAGGAGTCCTTTAAGGGGAACACTAGTAAATAGTGGGAGTATTTGATAGGTATTCAGACTCACAGCAGGAGTTTAAGGCTTTTCCCTGCCCACATGTTTACCCAACCATACATGTAATCACCCTTCAGAATTCATTTGCAATGTCTACATCTTTTCATCTGTTTAAGATATCAGCCCATTTATATATAATAGAGATGGACACAGGGTAAACCTATAGGGCAAATTCCCCACTCGGAGATTCTGATAAGGGCCGTACATGGGATATAAATTCCTTTTAAATGCCACTTCCATTCAACTTCAATCGCAGCTGTGTAGGTTTTTTTCAGGGTTCAGACATTTCTACACCTATTCATGTTCTCAGCAGGGGTTCAGTAAGTTTCACTTGATGCAAACACGATGTCCATCAGAAAGTATAGAGTGGGACAGAAACTGATTCCCTTTGGAACCAAAAGAAAACAGCCAGGATTTCTCCTGGATCAGACATCAAAGGGCCGTGATATAATGTGTTTACTATGGGATGGTCAGAAAACAAGAATTTTTCTCCGTTATGTAACCTTTTATGTAGGTGTGGTCAGTTTAAAGCTCAAGCAAAGTTTTATGAATTTATATCTAGGGACAAATATATTTCCATACATTTTACAAATTGAGCTGTGAAGAAAATACAGGTATTCTAGGATTTTTTAAATTTATTAACCATGTAGGTAATTAACATCTAATAGGAGCAGTGTTTCAAGAAACACTTGGGAACCAATGTTGTGGCTTCTTTGAGGTCTATCAAGAACAGCGCTGTTCATTGCCATACTGGTTGTGCTTGGTATTGCAGATCAAACTTTAACTTGAATGGTAGCAAACAAATGAGTCATGGGACTGATGGATGCGTCCACACTTGATGTGTTGTGACTACTCCAAACTGATGATCAGTGGGGGTGGTACCATTCTGATATTGTATGCGTTTTGTACATTATGACAACTCACCAATGGAACTTTGACAAGGGCAGCCACATCTTGAAAAAAATTCTGTTTGGGTAACCAAACCTGAACTAACCACTAACTTAGTTGCTAGGGGTGTCAATTTGCCTAATTGGCAGCTGCCAATCGGTTGGTCGGGTGGCCAAACTCAAAAACAAACGAGGGGTCCACTTATCTCTACTCCTTAAGCATCATAAAAAGCTGATTGATGGGGGCTCAGCCAAGTTGACATTTAATGGCAAACTTCTAGCTTCATTTCGGCATAGACCATAAATTGCGGTTCCGTATCGCTCAACCCTACTCACCAAGTAATCATAATACACTCAGACCAGCAGATTTAGTACAGGCCCCAGATACAATATATAATATGCGATACAATATGTGATGACATTGTCAGTTGTACCACAGTTATGATTCGGCTCAGTTGCATTGGATTTCAGTAATCAGTATTCAAAACATTAGAGGGAATCCTGCAATGACTCATACAAGAGTGAACATGGCTATTCTGTGCAGTGTATGATCCTTTGAGCAGTATATGATCAATGTATGATCCTTTGCATAAGACTTGTAAAATATTCCCATCTCTTCAGTCTACAACACGTTTAAAGTCTATTTATTATTTAAGAAATCAATATATAGAATAGTATTTTCAAAAACAAAAAAACAAAATTCTAAGAAAGAAAACCTACCAGTTTTTCTTAAAGGAAAATCGTCCTTGCTATCTTGAGCCCCTGGTAAAGGATATTTGTAAGATGGTGAGGTCCCACTTAGTGGTGGAGAGCTTTGATCCAGTGACGTGTGATGTGCTGCCCTGAAACACAGAGAACAAAATGTATCAAGTGGTGTTTAGCCATCTACCACCTAGAACTCTACTACTTTTTAACATATTCTCATAAAGCAGGTTTAGCCGTTTTGCAGTTAAATTGTGTATTCTCAAAAATAAATATTGACAATATTGAGTGGAATCTGTCAAGGCTTGTATTTTCCTAATTTTAAGACCAGATGTTTATTTTTTTATGATGTCTTTATTAAAGATGAGTGAATCATCCAAGATTCGATTTGTAGACTCTTTCCAGATTCGTTCAAAAAATTCAGTACGGGCATTAGTATATAACCCCCTCTAGTCCTATAAAACACAGATTTTTAATAGAAAGCTCCTAATTTTTTTGTTACGAGTGCTCAAAAGCATCTGAAAAGAAAAGATTCAACTCTGTGCTTGAAAATTTGTTTACCATATCTACAAGCCATTGAATATATTGGCTTATCGCTAATCCTTCTAAGGAGACCATAGAATACAAGGAGTATACTCTATTTTTCTAACCACAGTATTTCCATTCCACATTCCCATCTGTAGACAGCACTGTTTCAAAATGGTTGCATCTTTTCAGTACAGTTTATGAAACTGGTTTATCTAAGTTAGAGGCTTTTGACTAAGGTCAGAGAGTAAGAGTTTTCCTTTGACAGACTTTGACAGTCAAGGCTGCCTTGCAGTCCTGCTGAGACTTATAGCCATTGATGCTCCACTATAGGATTCTGGGAAATATGTAAGTTTTCCTACTTGGGACAAGGAAAACCACACCTCAAATTGAAACAGTGCTATACAGTTGGGAATCAGTTCCTTTAGGAATAGATATACTGGTTTGGCTTTAATTCCACATCATTTCATTAGGCTTAGGGTACATTCGCACGCAGTATACCCGCCGTGCTCAAGGTGAGGAGGAGGTGACCCCTCCTCCCTCCATAGGAAACAGGGGCGCATGGCCTCACACTCGCAAAAAGCTAGAGCATGCTCTAGCTTTTTGTGGTGTACGGTGCAGATCAATTCCACACATGTATGGCACCGGGCAGCCAATTCCGTCTATGGGGACGTATATGCGTCCCCATGTACGTCCCCATGAATGGCCGCGTAAATGAGCCCTTTCTGAAAGTCATGCTTGATGTTAAGGGGACTGCCTTACAAGGTAACAAAAGAGGCACGGTTTTCCTTGTCCCATCTAGGAAAACATATTTACATATTTCCCAGTATCCCCTGGTGGAGCATTAAGCTATAAGCCTCCACACGACTGCATGGCGGCCTTAAATGGCAAACTCCCCATAAGGATAACTCTTATGTCCTGACCCCATAGCTTAGGACAGCAGAGGAGGAAAGTCTGAAGAGATTTTTAATAAGATTGTGGGCAATGGAGGATAACTAATTTACATTTATTTTACCTGGGAGCATTGCCTGATTTCTTAAGGAGAAACAGCACTAATAATGGACTATATGTTTATTTCAGAAACAAGTAATGTTTGATACAAACCAACGCTCTACATTGTTTAGTTTTATGGAACACGCACAAATCAAGTGGTATAGCTAGAACTGTTACAAGATGGATTCTAACAAGTCACTGTAGAAGACTATGGTTGAATATTTGGCCCAAGATCAGAACAGTTAAATGTGGACTACAAAGACCAGGACTTAAAGTCTGTCTAGTAAAATAATGTGGGTAAATGGTTAACCGAAAAGGCAGTGTTATCGCAGTGTGGGGTACCGAAAAATTACCTCTATGTAAGAAAAGGTTAGTGGATGGTGTAGTGTTACATTCAATACATCATGATCCTACAGAAACCTTGTATTTTTTACATGAAATGTTAATATCCTACATTTTTCATAACTAAAAACCTAACTAAAACATTAACAGAACCTCAACAATACCTGTAAATAAATCTCAAGTTCTTTGCAAAAATAAGACATTGAAATAGGATGACATACGTGTACCAAAGCTTGGGGTGGCGGCCCATGGAATGATTGGTTCCGTTTGTAAAAGTATCTTTTGTTGCAGATTTGCTCAGGAGGAATTCCTGAAGTTTCAGCTTTACCTCGGTGCTGGCCACAGCTCCTACAAACCGCAAAACAAAAAAAGAAAAAAAACAAATTGCCAATGTTAAACTGATAGGAGCAAGAGACCTCTCTAGTCATAACTTGAGCCAGAAATCGAAAACTATAAATACATATTAATGGTACTGCATATCCCCAGGGTGGAGAAGGGGTTAAATGTGATTTAGGAAGTGTGACTTCATTTTGCTTGTTTCTAGGTAACAGCTTCACGCAGTATACTCTCCGCGAGGAGGAAACTCCTATAAAAGTGACAATTTAATTTAGCTTCCCACACTATTTGTTTACCCATAGGGTAGTTGTGAAATGACTTACTGCCAGCATTTCAAATTAATATTGTGGCTCTGAAGACATAAAATACACTGAGTATGCTGTTGGAAAATGGATTAAATGCTCTCCCTTAAGGTCAATTAAAGCTCAGTTTGTACTTATTGAGTGCTAAATGAAAAACCTGCTGCACCTACATGGTGGAAGGAGAGCACAAAACTCTGAAAATCAAGCAAACATTCTAACTAAGTGATGGTCAGTGTCAGGAAAATGGTGCCGGGACCAGCTCCTTTACATTATGGTGTATCTTGCCTATACTGGCATTAAAGGGGTTGTCCTGCCATAACAAATCTTCCATCAGGTTTTCCCCTATCCACAGGAAAGGGGAAAACTTGCTGATTGGTGGGGGTACAAGTGGTGGAATCCCAACGGATCACAAAAATGGTTGCTGCCAGTCCATTGGTTGATGTGAATGATGCCCTATTCAACTCTGAGGAGCAGTACTAGGCTACTCATATCAGTGCCATAGACAGTAAAAGGAGCAGAAGGGTGCATAGCCAACCTTCCGCTCCATTTATCTGCAGTACAACAGACCCCCATTCTTGCGATCAGTGGGGGTTCTTCTAGGTTCTACCACTGGTACCACCCTATATATATATATATATAGGGGAATACTTGATGTGACTGAACAACCACTTTAAACCCTTCCCTATATGTGGCGTACAATTACAGCGCACATCGTGAATGGGTGTATAGGGTGGGTTCAGAGGAAAAGCTGAGTTTTTACTGTAATATGCTGTTTTTCCTGGCACCAATCATGGCTGTGAAGTATTTAAATGCCTCGGGCAAAGCTGCCCAAGGCAATACAATAGTATTGCAGCATATGGCAGAAGCAATCAGACCTCTTAGGGTAAAAGTACCATAGTGGGGCTGAAAAAGTGTAAAATAAATGTAAAAAAAAGTTTCAAAAAGTAATAAAAACCTTAAAGGGATCCTGTCACAAGGTTTTACCCCATTAAACTATTCACCCCTCAGGTAGAGTATGAAATGATCTTTCTAGAATCTCCTCTTTGATGTGAAATTTCATCCATTTATCTATAAAAAAAAATTTCCTCTAAAGTCAGTTAAATATGACCTTTCTCTCCTCATTTTTACATGACATGAGTTATATTTAGTGTTGGCTGGGGTAGTGTCACTTCTATCTTTGGTTCTATGGCACCTAGAAACATGCAACGGGGCCATATTAAAGAAACAAATGTCATCTTTCAAATTCCATCAGGCAAGTTCTTTGAGCTACAGTACTGGATATACAGGCAGTTAAAAAATTGGTGGGAACTGAATGTGCATCTTATATCTTTATCTGCAGCTTATATTTCCACCTATGTGGTTAACTGCCTGTTTCTCTGGTTCCGTGGAGCACAAAGCCATAAGTCTAAAATTTTAGATTCTTATCTTTAATATGAAACCAGTAGCATGTTTCCAGGTGTTATAAAACAGAAGATAGGAACCGAAAGGAACCTAATTGAAAGTACCCCTTCAACTGCTAAACTCATCTCATGTGAAAATGAGATGACTTTGGGGGAAATAAAAGAGTGAATTCTAGAAAGGACATTTCATTCCCTACATGAGGGTGCTGGTAGTTTAGTGGGTTTAAACTGGTGACAGGTTCTCTTTGAGTGAAAATTCCCCCATTTCCAAAGAACATATATAAAAATGCATTAAAGATTATGCAAATGAGCCTGAGGGCTTCATTAACACCTATGGAGCTTGGAGTCCTTTAGGATCATTTACATAATTTTAAAAAGCTTTTTTGTAGAAAAACAAGGTCATAAGAAGCTAAAAGAAGAGCATATCCTGCCAGGGGGTGCACACATCTCCCACCTTGGTGTACAATCCTTCATCCTGGTGGTAGATGTCCTACAAAAACAGAGCCCACAAGAAAATGGTGCAAATGTTTATGTCAATTTCAGAGCATTTGGAATTTTTTCCTCACTTCCCAATTTTATATTTCGATCGATTCAGCATTTTGGGACATGGGGATAAATGTTCACATTTAAGTTATTTATTTTTATTTTCGTTCTACCTAAAGGGGGCTGATTTAGAATTTTAGTTTCCTTAAATTTGCTACTTTTTAATCTTTTTTTTCAGGCTTCTTAGGGTACTGCAAATCCTGGGGGTCTGATTGCTCATACAATGTAATGCAATATTAAATAATGAATCTAAGCAAAAAAAAACAAGCCCTTATACTGCTATGTAAATGGAAAAATAAAAAAGTTATGGATTTTTGAAGGCGGGGAGAAAAAAAAACGGACACACAAAAACAAAAAAGGGCCTGTTGTTAAGGGGTTAAAGAAAGATTCCCCATCCCAATGTGCCTGTAATGCACACACTACATGGAAACAAACAGTAGTACTTATAATAAGTAGTTTACTTAAAAATGTGTCTCATCCTCTTTGGCAGGGAGAAGAAACTTGTGGAACAAAATTCACAGACAATTTTTTAAATGGCTTTTCCCCATTTTTACAGTTATAACAAGGCTACAGGTTTAGAAAACCTTAAAATAATAATACAGATCTCGCTGGGTCCTCATGTATGTAGCAATTGCCTCCAGCCGTCAGATAACATCACGTACATTGCGATGTATCACATGCTGCTCTCATCTGCCTCATGCAATTTACTAACACGTCAATGCAGGGTTAATCAATCTTATATTTCGATCAATTCAGCATTTTGGGACATGGCGATACCTAACATGTTTATATTTACGTTATTTATTTTTATTTTCGTTCTACATAAAGGGGGTTGATTTGGAATTTTAGTTTCCTTAAATTTGCTTCTTTTTTATCTTTTTTTTTAGGCTTTTTAGAGTACTGCAATCCTGGCTTTCTGATTGCTCATACAATGTACTGCAATACTACTGCACTGCATTATGTTGGCACTTTCTTCTGGATCTGATATTAAAACCTGCTGACCTGCATGGGATCCTCAGTAAAGGTCCTGGCTCTCATAGCAACTTCTGCCATCATATTGCCGCCAACAAATTCACATTTAAGTGCCGTAATCGTATTTGACTTTGGCACTTAAACTGTAAACAACCACAGTGGCAACACTGGTCTCGGTTGTTATAGATGGGTGTTTGCTGCAGGATGCATGAAACATCATGTATGGAGAGGGATCAGCTGATTGAATTTACATTTTTTTGACTGAAAAGGAAGCTTGGACAGGGGCGTAACTAGGAGATGCTGGGCCCCACAGCAGATTTCTGAATGGGGCCCCCCTTCCCCTTTAAAAAATATACATATTTGTATACACACACATATGAGTGGCAATCACAAACATTTATACACTCATATATACACACATTAATATATAGATATGCAGCATATACACACCATATAAATACATCCAGAATAAACATAAATACATAAAGTAGCATATACACCAATGCTGCATATACATATCACGTATACACAACCAATACCCCAGATGCTGAGGCCCCCTCACACTGCAGACCCCATTGCGGCTGCTATGGCTGCTCCCCCTGTAGTTATGCCCCTAATCTAGGAACACAATATACCATCTCCTGAAAGACTAAACTATCCATACATAGCAAAGTCTCTGACATTTAATGACATCTGCTTGTGCTTGGAGCCGGAGCAATACTGCACTGGTGGGGTCTGAGAATATTCAGTATTTACAGTGAATAATTTAGTGATTTACAGCATTAGATGAGATGAGGCAGAATATCAGACAGTATATGACTTATAGTATTGATCATATAACAGAACATTACACATAATACAGAATTTTTAGCTATTTTAACTCTTTTGTTTAGTATATAACAGCATGAATGATGTTCTTAAGAAACAAGATAAGAATGGTTCATCTTCAAGGAAAACTGCATGTATTTGTCTCCCTCTAGTGAGCAGGCGCACACAACACCGGCTGCTCAAAAATAGTCTCACATCTTTTTGGTTCTTCATTGAAACATCCGGCAGATATTTGTTCACCTCTAAAAATGTTCAAGGTTGCAGAAAAAAAAAGGATAGACATGTTTGTTGTGTCTAAAGAAACCAGTACATCCTACTCAAGAACATCTAAAAATACAAGAGATGTGAGGAAACAGTAGGACAGGAGCCTAAGGAAGTGTCCAATGGAGCTAAAATTGTCTACATTTTCTTATTTGAGCCAATAATAACAAGTAATAGATCTAAACAACAAGTGCATATATTGAAAAGATAACGAATGGAAAAAACCTTCTCCTTCTATCATGTTGGGGGTCATTTACTAAGGGCACGAATCGCTATTTTTTGCCAGGTTTCCCGAATTACCCCGGGGTTTTGGCGCACATGATCGGATTGTGGCGCATCGGCGCCGACATGCATGCGCCGGAAATCGTGGGGGGGGGGCGTTGCGCTTATCTGCACCCACGAAGGTGAACTCCGGCGAACTCCGGTGGACTTCAGCGCAACAGGAACACCTGGTGGACATCAGGCACACTACCTTAGTGAATCGCCGGAAGACCCGAATCCTCGACACGCCACTGGATCGCGACAGGACCGGGTAAGTAAATCTGCCCCGTTGTGTCTATAAAGTTTCTTAGAAATACCCATCATGCCTCGGTTTGGAGCCCATAACCTGCTAAGTGCTCTTCTGAGGATTAAGGCTCTGAATTTGTGGTCCTGTGTATTTTTTTCTAAGCACCCACTTCTATAGACATGTCCAACTCTTTTGTGTTTTATAAAAGGTTTTAGCACCTCGTTCATTTTTTTTATTTTGTGTAGCTGGCTACACAAAGGGATTTAGGGGCGCATTTAATGCAAATGATGATGAGTGGCAGAAATTGGGTTGTTATTGGAAGGAAGTTTTAGCTCTGGTTCTTTAGATACATGGCATAAACCTACCGCCTTCCCCCATATTGTGCGTTCTAGGCCTCCTGGTCTTGAATACTGCACCTTAACATGGTCTAAGGTAAAGATGTATGTGTTCTATGCCTACACATTAAATGCTGTTGCCTCAGGGGGGGCAGTGTGCAATGGGTAAGGGTGGGTTTTCGGAGGTTTATATTTTTGTAAAATTCTAAATTCCAAAATAAATGACTTGATTTATATTAAAAAAAAAACACAACTTATCACACAACTTTTCTACTAATTGATGCTGACCCTTCCCTTCTAGTCTATGTTTTTGCTATAGCAATGACTTGTCTACATCATGATTTGTGACTACTGGCCACAGTGATGACCTCATTGGTGTCAGAACATCATCAGTACAGCTGGTGATAGGTGGCTGTGGTCACATGTCATGACTGGAACATCAGGGAAGTGATGAGGTGAACATTTACCTTTTATTTTACACCATTGTATGCTGTTTTTTAAAGCATGGTGTTATAAAACCCTTTTACAGGACATATATCACCAGATTACTGTAATAATTACACTGTTTGTTCGGTTGATGATGATGGGACCATTTTTAAGACGTTTAAGCGCCCGAGCGCTGTTTTATGACACTGATAAACACTGATTAAAGATGCAAAGTGAAACAGGGGTGCAAAACCCAAGGGTAGTCAGGTGGTAAATCCCAGGCTCAAGTATTGTGCCGAAACGCGTTGCTGTGCTATCTTGTTTTAATAAACATTTTTTTTATCTATTTGAACAATAAACCCGAGCATCTAAGATGTTTTGTGAGCTGGGATTTACCTCCTGACTACCCTTGGGTCTTGCACCTCACTTTTCACTGTGATCCCGTGCTACAGGAATGAGAACTCTTTGCTACCTTGGAGGACGCCAGCTAACTACTGTTGTTATATATGCATATTCCTCATGTAATAAGGTGAGAAGCCATCTTATTCAATTCATACCATGCACTAACCTACCTACTACACTAGCACTTTGTGCTCTTCTGTTTTTTTTTTCTCTCCCTAAAACTGGAGGGTTACCCCTCTAGTATTTTAGAGAGTTCCGCCAGACTGGATATTTAAAGTGAAACAGGGGAAGGTAGGCAAAAAATCAGATGAAAAAAAAAATTATAAAATTAAAGGTTAAAAATATTTTTTTTGTTTTTTTTTGCTTTGGTAATAGAAATAAGCTACATTATTACAACAGTAAAAATCCCCCAGGCAACCTAATACTTTAAGTTTCTACTTAGAACTCTTAGTTCCATCTAATACTATTACCGTTAATGGAGATTTGAAGGATGAGCATTCTCCGGATGTCCATGAGAGTCATTGTGACCCTCTGTACTGAACCCTTTTTCTCCTGTAGCCAACAGTATGGCAAAAGTGACATCTACAGGACATGTACATGTACTACAAATTATATGACGACAGGTATGTGAGTTCAGTGACCTCATAGGTCAAAAGTTATCCCTTTAAGGAAATTTCTGGCCTCCAAGTCAATCATCCTCACAATAATACAAAATGAGAACTTTTACAAAAAAAGATTTTTTTAGCTAGCTTTTTTGTAAGTATCCCACAAAAACAATTGTCCACCATGCTAAATAGCAACCAATCTGTGGCTGGTCTTCCAGGGTAAAATATACATGGTGGTTGGTTGATTACAGCTGGTTGAGTACAGGGCCTCATATATCACTATGGTGATTGTCCTATCCTCTGAGCTGTGATTGGTGCGTGAATTCCGCCCAGTGTGCGGTATGTGATTCATGCACCAACCACAGTCATTTGCTGCTGGCCTAAATGTAAGATGGACAGCATAATCTTCCAGATCCATACCTCACAATGGCACGTCTGTCCCAACCCTATGTATATCCATTCTTGACTTTCTCTCCCATATCATCCACTTTTTGTCGGCTTTGACGGAAAGAAGTGGAAGTGTTTTTAAAGAATATAAGTATCAAAACCTGAAGGTGAAGGTTATTATTTTTTATTATGAAGGTGATTATGTGGTCGTTACCCGTCTTACTTTCTTTGCCTCTCTCCTTGTTGCGTGGGTGCATTAGCTGCTGCTCCCGCCGGTGCCTCTCGGCTTCTTGCTCCTGTCTCTGTTGCTCCAGTTTATGTTCCTTCTCTCTCTCTAAGAGCTCCTGTTGTTGCTTCATTGCAAGTAATTCCTGCTGCAACTTGTGACAAAAGAAGGATAAATCACACAATCAGATTTCCAATGTTATATTTAACACAAAATTCAATAATTGTATAAATCATATAGATGCTAGATGGTAAGCAGCGCTCCCAGGAATCCAGACATAAATGAATAGGTGATCCTCTTTATTCCATATTGTCACAATACAGGAACGTTTCGGCTAAACGTGAGCCTTTTTCAAGATTGAGCCAAAACGTTGCTGTATTTTGGCAATATGGAATAAAGAGGACCACTTATTCATTTATGTTTGGATTCCTGGGAGTGCTGCTTACTTTTGACTTTATGTATCTAGGGGACCTGAGGCCTGGTTCTGGAGAGTGTGCACCCGCTGTTACTTTATTAGTGTGCTGTTTGGACTTTCCTTAAGTACTATAAGGAAACACTGTTTGTAATAAACCCACAAGAGACTATCCTGATCATGTTAACTTTGTTGATGGGCTGTGTTTGAAGGTCCCAGGTTTATTCCCTATCCACTCACTGAGTGCTGGAAGTTGTTTAGTGCTGTCCTTGGCAACTTCCACCTATCCCATAGCATTGAATGGAGCTGCAGGACACATGCTTGACCTATGGCTGCATTCATTTAGGGATTTGATTTGTTGGGGTCCCAGCAGTCACACATCCACCAATCAGATGGTTATCCACTATTCTGTGGATATGGGATAACAATGAAACCTTCAGCAACCCCATTAAAGAAACAGTTACAATCTGCAAATAGTAGACATGAACATCTAATCCTGTAGGACATGCACAAGTGCAGCAGTTATCATAAGAGAGTCCTGGAGAAGTTAGGAGGAGGTCCAACACATATTTTGATCACTAAATGTTTCTAGAGACCTAACTTTACTCCTTCTGGGAGGAAACTAACAAAAACGTGAGGGGAACATACAATCCCTAAGAAGTTGTTACCCATGGTCGGATTTGAAGGTAAATCCTGTAGACGACAGTACTAACCACTGCGCTACCCTGAGAAGCCCTGACCAGGTGGGAATCCTTCTCTAAGCCCTCGTGCACACAATGATTTTTTCACAGTTCCATGTATTGCTATGGGCTCATGCGCACAGCTGAGGATTCTTCAGAGCAGGTCCTATTATTCTTGGTCGTGTTTGCATTTTGGCCCTCCCATAGCAGACTATGCAGTCAGGATTGGCGGATCTAGGTGAAACAAAACAGGAGACATGTTGGAGCCACGCAGTTACCAAGAGTGAAATGCTATTGTTTCTTTGTAATTCATATGCTTTATGGTTTATATTTAGGGATGAACTAACCCCTTCATTAGGTGCATACATGACAGTGAAAGATTGTCGATTACGAAGGAGCATTTCACTTGCGGTAACAATGAAACTCCAACAGTTTTCCTATTTTTATCAACATATACTTACCTTGATAAGGAGGAGGTTGTCTGTATTATCCTCGCTCCTCCCAAAGCGCAGACTCTCTTCCTCCAGGAACCGCTACTTCACCATGAGAGATCTACTCCCTTCCCCCCTCCTCCTCCTCTTTTTTCTTTTTCTACCTCTAACCTACTCATCCTTTTTCCTGTTGCTTTGGCCGTTCACACGATTGCTTTCATCAGGATAATACTATTGTTTGTTATTAGGACTCTTTCACCCCAGAGTGATGTGGTTGCTTCCCTCAAGACATGAGTGGTGACAGGGAATGAAATAAGTGGCTATACCTTCTATTTCATACTTCAAGAGGTTGGGACAAGCTATTTACGCCATTTACCAGCCTCCGCAAAACCGGATGACATACGGGTAACATATGGTCTGTTATTGCCTCACGAAAAGTACTGTTGACATAGACACAGCAAAAGTGGAAAAGAGACCTGCAATTTGCAGCTATTGGAAAAATAGGGGAAAAGTTTGCCAAGTAGAGATGGGGAGCTGAGCTCCTGCACGGAAATAGGGCAGGAATAGGCCCTCCTCTATAATTTGAGGTGCGGCTTCCATCTCAGTCGCGATGCGGTTACACAATCAATAGAGGGCCATTAGTCAGCAACTATTTGTACAACTAGCTCACAGCCCCCCATTTGGTTGTGTGCATGAGGCCTTCGGCTGGTTACATAGGAACGTGTGCACCCATGTATACGGACCTTGTGGTGGGAGTCCCTGCATTTTATAGAAAGATAATGCAGGGTTTCTTCTGCCAGATTCATGAAGAACGGGCACCACAATCTGGGCCGGCGCCAGACAAGGAACACCCGGGCAAGTGTCGGGGCCCAGAGATGCTGGGGGTGCCCACATAAAGCTCTACATAAGGAATCCTAGGTGGTAAGTGGGGCTGTAGCTAAAGAATCCATAAGTTATGAGGGGGTTTTATATAAAATAACCATGAGGGGGCTGTTTGGTATTTTAAGGGAACAGGGAACTGTTTTAGTTTCTGAATTTTTAATGCCGACATCTGAGTTTTCTGAAAAGGGGCCCACAGAGGCTCTGTCGCCCAGGGGCCTACTGAAACCTGAAGCCGACCCTGACCAAATTCCTGAATCTGGTGCACCCTGCACTGTTTTTAATAAATGTGGCCCGTAGTCTCTCTGTGTAATGGCTGTATGGGAAAACAAAGTGATCACTTCATTCTAAAAGAAAACTTAGATCCCAGCAAGTTCACAGCACTGCAGACATTAACCTGTCCAGTGCCAGGGCAATGGGTGGTACATTCTGTCACATACATCCCCAGCAGCTCATATTGCAAAACCTGAGCTTTCTTGGAAATCACATTTCTTTGTAAAGAACTTAATGGAAGCAATGCCCCCGGGAACCATTCACAGTCAGTTGTAAATGTTCTTAAGAGAAACATTCCTAGTCACTCTTTTCCTCTTTGGATAACAGACAAGAAGAATGACAATGGAAGCCCTGTTAATATGAAAAATCTACTCAACTATGCAGGAAACAGATTTGCTGAATTAAAGAAATCTGCTGCCCCATTGCTTGCTTAGGGAGGGTGGCCCTGGGACACTATGACCAAAATCAAAAACAACATTAACCTTTGAGAAGTGGAGAGACATTAATCATGCACCGAGCGGCAACCAATGTTAATGTGGTGAGTCATGTGATTGCTGCATGGACGAGACTAGATTCCACACAGACAAGATGAAGAATGATATATGGAATTATAATACAGAAGTCTCCAACCTGGGAATCGCCAGATGCTAAACTACAACAACCCCCAGCTTGTACTGACAGAAAAAAACTATAACTCCCAGCATAGACCCATAACTAAACTACAATTCCCAGCATGCACCTACTGAAAAAATTATAACTCCCAGAATGCACCGACAACAAAAAAAACTAACTTCCAACATGCACCAACAACAGAAAAAACTAAAATTGACAATATGAACCAACGTCAGAAAAAACTAAATAATTCTCAGCATGCACAAACACAAAAAACTATAACTCTCAGCATGCACCAACATGTAAAGAACTATAACTCCCAGCATGCACCAACA
>WNYA01003791.1:0-22553 GCA_019512145.1 Engystomops pustulosus
TCCCGTGCAGGTTAATGCCTCCTAAAAGTTCATTTTCTTTTCTTTTCACCTACTTTGATCTACACTTTCTCAAACAGGCATTTGGGATCTCAGGATTTTTTGGGCTCCGGGACCCTCCCACATCTTGGACGGTTGTTGTTGTTGCGCTCTACCGGCTCTAAAACAACCCAGATGAGGAGATTGCGTCCCACTTGGAGAGATATCTCTAAAACTGTGGGTGAAACCCAAAACATGACCAACTTGCAGAGAAAAAATATTGACTCGAGTATAAGCCGGGGGGGAACGCATTGGTACCAGCCTCCCCATTATAATAGCCTGCCGGACCCTGCCCCAGTATATAGCCATGCACTGCCCCCCATATAATAGCCTGCCGAGCCCATTCCCCCATAGATAGCCCCCGAGTTTGGAGTATAGAGCCGTTTTGGAGTTCGCACATTTGGTGTGCTGAAAAAGCTAGGCTTCTCTTCGGTATAATCGGGTTATTATTGCATCTGTAATACGCAGAAAAAACCTCTGGCCGTTTGTGTATACAGCTCCTGGCAGTAATATGGCCTCCTAAAGTTCAGTTTCTTTTCTTCAACCCCTACTTGATCTACACTTCTCAAACAGGCATTGGGATCTCAGGATTTTTTGTGCTTCCGGGCCCTCCCTCCCACAGCTTAGATAGTACGGTTGTTGTTGTTGCGCTCCTATCTAGAACCCGTCTCTAAACAACCCAGATGGAGGATTGCGTCCCCCTTTGGAGAGATATCTGCTAAAACTGTGGGTGAAACCCAAACATGGACCAAACAAGCCATGGTGATGGTCGAGAAGAGGCGTTTAATCCCTGTGAGGATCCCACCTGCTGTAATCTCATCCCCTCCGCTCTTCTCTCTCTCTCGGCTCGCTGTTACCTATTCAACCTCTAAAAACAAAGTCTCTGGATCCCCTCAACCCCCTCTCCGGCCCGGGCTGCTCGCAGGAAATTTCATTTCGGAAAGTCGAATATCTCTTTCGCTTTAAATTTAACCATCATCTCTTGATGCCACATGGTAGAAGAGATTGTTTTGGGACGGGCGAGTAATGTGACTCTGGCTGTCCACAATGGAGGAAGCTCCGTCGAACAAAAACTAACTTACTCGGAACGTAGAAAAACTTTTTGACTTTGGACCTGTAGATAAACTTGGCCTTTACCTGTAGGTTCTTTCACACAATGAGGTCCACCCACCACCCACTACACTCCTGTACTCATGTGTCTGTGTGACTATCTAGTAATAGTATTGTCTAGATCAAGAGATTTTGAAGACCTTCTTCTTGTGACATAAGACATTGGTCAATAGTAGACCGTGCTTCTGTTGTGTTGGATGTTTTTTGCTTTTTGTTGGGTCTGGTGGTTAACAAACGGAACAAAAAAAAAAAAGTAATTTAGGAGAGAACTGGTTTACCGTGATGTTGTATGGTCCTCCCTACTCTGGTCACTCGTTTTTGAAGGTCTTGGTTAACATTCTTGGATTTGACGACCATATTTGGATCTGAAAGAATGGAACCCTCAATGAGTACTGAACGACAGAAGTCTCTGCACTGAGAAGATGCTGTGATTAGGGTGCTGAAATGTGGAGATGGTAGTTAGTCTGTTCAAGGAGATAGTTTGCTGCTTGACTACTTGAGACATCAACTTGCTCGCTTGTGACATAAGAACCTGGTGATAGTAAAAGACCGTATTCTACTGTTTTGGATTTTTTTTTTTTGCTTTATTGTTGATCTGGACTTACAATTCTTATAGACAGAACCATGGCTTAGAGGTGAGGTGTAAACGTCCCAGCTTCTAGGTCATATCATGTTTTTGGAGTTGAGGGCCATACGAGTCCACCATAATTTCAGTTTGTTGTTGAGATGGTGGCCATGAGAAATTCTCTAACATAGGGGGCCAGGGAACAGGTTCTAAGACACCTATGTATGCAAGGAAAGGTCTATCCGCTTTCCCCCCTTTTGTTTATATGTATGGGTCCACCCCTGACTGTTTATTTCTGTACTTGCTAGATACTTCTTATGGGTAGGTTGTATTTCTCCGGACAATTTGTCAGGAACAGTCCTCTGTATGACGGACCATTATAGTCCAACCCATGGCACTGGTCTCGCACTGGGACTGTCACAATCTGCTGGCATTTTTTTCCGGTCCATGGACATTAGGAGCCTTATGGTTACAATCTAGATACAAGTAGGAGGGGGGCAACTTTCCACCAATGTAACGAGGCTCCTGAACAGGTGAGATTTTGAGAATCCTCCGGTTCCTGTGACAATGTCATGTTATGTGAGAGGCTCAGGCTCAGACCTGCTTTATGTGGCCTGTTCACATCCTCGACAAAAAATGTGGGATATTCGCAATGCAATCTTTGTCACATGAGCCCGCCGGCTGAGACTTTGGCATGGGCATCTGGGCGTATTGATGTCCTGTTCACGGTTAGGCTATACATTAAATATATTAATCATGACTTTTTTTTTCCTTACGTCTGACTTTTTTATCACTTCGTCATCTGAAGGTGAACTAGACTCGTTAAGATTAGCTGACTACTAGCCCCTATATTAAACTTATTTAACATTTCTGTAATGGAAAACAAATCTAACTTTGTTATACTGAATATTTGGCTTTTATAGGGTTTTTTTTATAGCAACACATTTTGCAGATTGCTGCAAAATTTTATAGTTTCTACCTTCGAACAAACTAATGTAAGTGGGTGCGTTGGCTATTCATGTGTCTATGTAGGTCAATTTAGTTGGTCGGGGGGAAAATTGCGCTAAACCGAGGTAGTACCCAGAAGGTACGGGTGCCCTCCCCCGCCCGGCATCACTCTCACTCTCCTCCTCACTATTCACTCTCTCTCTCCTCCTCTCGGTTCTCTCATTCAGAAATAGATGTGTAATGAGCGAGGACTCGCAGAAGTGCTGATCCAAAATTACAGATCGAAGTCACCATTGCCGAATCCAGTACAACCATGCTCTTTTTGGTGAAACTCCTCCATTGTGTCGAGAGGCGACGGACAAACGCTCGGGGCTTTCTCAAGCATAGCGACATAATTTCTGAGATGGTTTCGGGGATATAATTCCTCCTTATTGGCGTCAGGCCCCTGATACTGCACGGGATTGGTTTCTCTGGCGGCTGGAAATGCCGTTGGTCGGGCACATATTGTTATGCGTCCTCTCCGAACAAAAATAAATTAACGATACATGTGTTGACCCTCTTACCCCAGGAACTAGTGTCAGGGCTTGTCTTAACGCCAGGTATTACAAGTTACGTGGGCCGGTGGCGCCATAACATGTCAATGAAGGATCAACCAGACCGAACTCACAATATTGAAGTTGTCCATATATTGCCCAGGGGTAAATAGACTATTTTTGATATCGTCTTTTATTGGTTTGCTACCTTATCCACAGAGCGGTAACCTGATGTTTCCTGTGAATATTATAGAAGCTTCTGACACACTTTTTAGGTCTAGCCTTCATGAAAATTTTTGTTTGAAGCTCCTTGGTAATTTAACATTCATGTTCTTCTTGGATTACTTCAGAGCTGATCTTAATTCTCTCAAAGCCGCGGATTAAATCCGTCCATACTTTGTAAGCTGAGGTTAATTTTAACAATACATAATCCTGGGAACTTGGTGTAGAAGAGCATTTCCTCCTTCGGATTAGGAAACACTAGCTCCGGAAAATCAAATACTGACACGTGGAGGTCAAATTAAGAAATCCCGAAAAAGTTCTTAAATTCTAAAGATATTGATTAGGTTTCATTGAACCATTAGTGAGCAACCATGTGCATCAGTGGTTTTGTGTTGCTATGTTGGTCATAATCACTTGTAGGTGCGCAGACCAACAGGTTATGGGAACTAAATTCCTGGGAGACTCGATCCAGATATTCTTAGGGCCCAATTTGGTAAGTTTGGGAAAGAAAGGGAACCCCCAATGATGTACTGACAGAACTAGTCCCTAAATATGGAGCCTGTCTTCTCTTCATGGCAAGTATTTGCTTGAGGCGCTTGATCAACTCTGATTTGAGACCTATGGTTAAGATATGTCTATCTTCTGGTCATGTGAAGGACATCGATAAATACTACTTTTTGCTTTTTGTTGGGCTCTCGGTCACTACAAATTTATAACGTTGTTCTAATCTATACCAAACTTTGCTAGTTATGTGAGTGGGACGTCTCACCTCTGTTACGTCTGTTGGTTTTTGAGAAATCAACTGTTATCGAATGTTGTCTGAGATGATGCCACCTATGTTCAATATAATGTAAAGGTCATGTTTATCCATAATAAGGGTCCTATCAGCTTGTCCCCTTTTTTCTTTTGTAATCTAAGGTTCCTAGGTCCCACCCCTGAATGGGCCATCTGACAAGTCTAAATAGAATATTGAATTAGAACTGAACAATCTAACCCGCATATGGTCCACTTTTGGCGCATGTCTCCTCTCTCAGGAATCAGTGAAGTATAAGAATTCTTGCGATGCCTCCACTGCTTGGATCCCGTCCAGCAGTCGGATATTGGGATGTCGCGCGCTCCTCGTTGTTTCAGTCCATGGATGTGTTCTGAATGTAGTATGTCGGGTCAGCCCTCTCTTCTCTTTGCTGCTCTGCGTCCTATGTTTACTTCTGTCCCAAAAAAACGCAGTGAGATTCTCCTGTAAATCGAAACGCTCTGCTTAAATGTGAAGCTAAACAGTATTTATCTCCGAGGGTTTTCTTGCTTCTTCACGGCCGGTTTTGTAGATATTTTTATCTCTGTAATTTAGTTTGATTGTTGTAATTTGTTGGTGTTCGTCTTGTATTTATGTTTTTTAATGTGTGTATGCCAACTGCATAAAAACCATTATGTTGTTCCTCTTTCCGATGCCGGGCTACTACTATTGCCAAAAAAAATCTCCCCAATTTTTCCTAATTTAAAAGAAGCAACGCTGGATTTCAAACCTGTGACTGCATGACTGACTGAGAAGATAGGGATGTCTCTTAATGGGCATATGACTAAATTTGGGCCAATGTCTGGTGGCCTCGTTTACCAGACTGAACCTGGCTCAACTGAATGAAGCTCTTTCTGTTAGTTTCATTCAATAGAGCCAGGGGTGGGGCCGGTAAAACTGCCCAATGGTCCATCTGTCACAGACCCCATTTGGTGTATGAATCTGCCAATTATTCGACCAATGCCTGGGATAGAAATCTCCTTATTTGTATTAACATTTCAGTATATTTTTTAAACAATGCTTATCCCCTATCTTTCTGTTAATGGATGGTCCGCCCAATGCCCCCCATCCCTTGAGTTGCAGAATTAATAGCTTAAAGGGGTTATCCGGGTTTTAAAAATTACCTAGGGCTGGGCTGGGGAGGGCTAGTTAAACATAATAAAGTATGGTACTTACCTTGCGTCTCTCGCCGGCTTGATTTGTCCCCCGCGCCGCGTTCCCCTTCGATCCGCTGCTCTGTTTGTTTACAGGCACGGAAGCCGCGCACCATGGAAGTCCGGTCGCCGGAGGTGTGCCGGCTCCTCCCATCCGTCCCTATCTCGCCATCCCGCGTTGTAAGGCGGCTGGAGATGGTGTCTCTGCATGGTAGATTCGCCAGCCGGAACCTCTCTGTTGCGCACTTGTCTGAATACCAGCGCTACATAGAAGACGCCCGGCCGGACGACTTGACATCTTAGTCCAGCTGGCGGAGGTAAGTAACATGTTTATTGTTTTAAATAGCCCTCCCCAGCCCGGTCATAAAATTTTTTTAAACCCAGATAACCCCTTTAACTTTAATGACGGGAATATCACTTATAAGGTTTGCACTATGACTACTTTTGTGGTTTGTGCATGCCACGTTCTAGTACCGAAACAACCTGTGACCTGACACCCACATGTGTAGTTTCAGTTTAGTGGGGCCAAGGGTGGGTTGAGAAAACCGGCCTCACGGATGAAGCTCACCTCTCCAAATTTGGTTGTATGGAGATTTGAAATTGATCTGGTATGCCAGAAATCGCGATGCAGTTTTTCTACCTCTCTTAACATTTACATTAAGTTCTTAGCTGGTCCCGAAACCCCCTCCACCCATTGTGTTTCAGAATTTATAGCGTAATCTAAGAAGATGGGACATTTTCATATTTCATAAAACAATGATTGGTCTGAGAAATTGGCCGATATCTTGGCCCCATTTACTGCTCTGTACCAGGCTCAGTTGAACTGAACACTGGGGGCTGGTAATCAGGCCAACAAATGGACCAAACTTGCCCTTCGATATTTGGTCATGCGTGGTGTGCCCGTTAGGAACATATTCACTTCTTGCTATCACAATTGAGTATCTACCTCTCTTAACATATCTCTCGATCTCTCTCTACATATTGACTTTTAGAGTATTTTTGATGCTGATCCCCTACCGTTCTTTCGATGGACGGTCCACACGGGCCTCCCACCCCCCTGCTAGGGGTGGCGTAATCTGCAGTCTAGTAGCCATTTGGATCTTCAACAAAGTTCTTAAGTTTGGAAACTTAAATGATTAGGGGAAACGAGATCCTCAAGTTCCACCTAACGCTGTTTACATCTGTTGGCAAATTCCCTGGGAAATCTGCAGGAATTTTTGGTCTGGCGGGGTTATTCCGTCCAGTTATGATTCGCATATGTGCTGTCTGTTTTATTGCCTGCGTAACGAGCGGCCGCCATTGATCTGGTGCCCATGGAGATCAGTAACGTGGCACGGGAGGGCACATTTCCAGCTTGTTGTTTTGTTTTTATTGAAGTCTCGGGGAAGGAAGAGGAGGATGGGGTGGGGTGGGGGGGGGGGCATTACACAATGTCATTCCCAGGCTACGACCTTCCATTTGTTACTGGGAACACAACAGGTTTGTGACATTGACGGCAGCTGGGATTTATTGGTGACTGGTGCCATGAAACACAAATGGCAGAGACATTTGCAAAAACTTTCCACGGTATTGGGTGACTTTAACAAGCCGTGTGATATCTGATGGATCCTCCATGCCTATAAACTGTTAGTGTTACTAATCTTGTCCATTGAGTGTTACAGTATTTTAGCCACATGAACCATTACAGTTTTCGGGGGCATTAGTGATCAATTTGAGATCCAAGGGGGTACAACACCAAGAACCTCCACCAATTGGTTGTTTTAAGGGGGCAAGTCCTACTCCTGCATAACCCGTCTGTGACAACACATTCTTCAGTCACATGGCTATTTGCAGCTCAGTCCCATTCAAGGGAAGTGCAATACCATGCTCAACCACTGTGCATTGCATGGCGCTGTGTTTCATAGGAAATGAAGGCACTGCTGCGGCCTCACACAACCTCTTTGATCGCGTCCTGTTAGTTGGATAATAACAATTTTTTTCTTTTCTTTTGTGGTTTTTTAAAATTTTTTAATTTATAGTTTCTTATCTTTTTTTCCACATGAGACGAATAAACCATTCAGCTTCTCATTGTTTCCCAAACCGGATATTTCTTTTACATATTATTTTATATTGTCAGCAGTAATAGTAAGGCTAGTTTAATCATTTAATTCTTTGCTTTGGTTTTGGTGGTCTACTGTCCCTCCCCGCTTAACATTTTTTTTTTTTTTAAAACCCTACTCTATCTCTTTGATTCCTCCCCCCTTCTCTTTTGTAGTTGATCTCATGTCTGGGAGGAGTCCCTGCGGCAGACAGCCCTGTCTGCCTCCCCCGACAGCCCTGTCTGGTCTGCCCAGGAGCCTCCCCCGCCACCTGTCTGCCGCAGAGCTCCCCGCAACAGCCCTGTTCTCGCAGGAGCCTCCCCCGACAGCCCTGTCTGCCGCGGGAGCCTTCCCCCATGGCTCGTGGCCATTGCTTATTTCTACCTGTTCTCTGTTTGTTCTTGGTCAAACAGCTGTTGTTTGCAGTGCCAGGTCATCCATCCCTACAAATCAGACATTAATGGCCTATCCTGCTGCAGCACCTCTTTTGAAAAGTCAGTAATGCCTCCTCTTTCCACTGCCTGTAGGTTATGCTCAGTTTATGAGTAATACATAATAGTACCAACCTTTGGTCCTCCACGGCCTGACACTCTGTGATGCTGCTGCAGCACCTCTTGTTTGCACGTCTATCAGTGGTTCCGAATAGCGAGTCTCCAGGTAGACCGCCACAGGTCAGAGCGCACTGATATTTAGCCATCACATGTGATAGTTAAGCCAATATTTACTGAGAGTTATTCAGGGCCATGTTTCTCCTGCCGCTGATCTGTGACTAACGTGACGTGACCGCCGCGGCCTGTAAATGTCAGCTGAGAGGATCCTGCATGAGTGGGCGTCACAGCTGAGCGTTTTATGTGGGAACTGGTAATGTCCCACCGGAATTCACACTTGGCCGTGGTCTACACCGCGAATTCGATGTTTTCAGCCATGTTGTCATAGTTTTCCAGGATGGGTCTGACAGAGGGCGTAAAGTTGTCACTTACAGTACAGATTTGTTTCAGTATTAAATAAACTATGCCCTCGGCCTTTTAACTATTTAGTGTGGGCCTTCGATGTCCTCGCTGTGCAGTTCAGGCCTTGGTCCGTGCGGCAGCCCATTTTTCCCATTGCACTCCCCCTTGTAGTCCTTTTCGCAGATCTTTCTCATTTTCTGTGGACTCTTGGTCCTTGTGGCACAGGCTCTTCTTGAAGATCTTTCTCTATCTGAAGTCTTGGTCATCCCGCTGTAGACTCTTCATTTAGCTCTTACTCCTCCTCTTGTAGTCTCTTTTTCTCAGATCTTTCTTATTTTCTTTGGACTGTTGGTCCTTCTTGAAGGTCTTGGTCATCCCGCAGTAAACTTTTCATTTAGCTCTTCCTCCTCCTCTTGTAGTCTCTTCTTGCAGATCTTTCTCACTTTACGTGGACTCTTGGTCCTCTTGGCACAGGCTCTTCTTGAAGATCTAAATTCTTGGTCATCCCAGTGCAGTCTCATCTTGAGGATCTTTCTTGCTCTCACGACTCTAAGTCCTCTTAGCACTGGCTCTTCTTGTATTGTAGATATTTTTCTCTCTTGTTCTCTTTTCTTGTAGATCTTTCTCCATCTCTATTTCTCTATGAACTTTGTCCTCTTGGTGCAGTGTCCTCTCTGGTCTCTTGGTCCTCGTAGTGTAGTCTCAGGCTCTTGATCCTCCCAGAGCAGTCTCTTCTTTCAGATATTTCTCTCTTTCTCTGGACTCTTGGTCTTCCTGGTGCAGTCTCTTCTTTCGGCTCTTTCCCTTTATCTGAACTCCTGGTCATCCCAGCTCAGTCTGTTTATGGTCTTCCGAGCACTGGCTCTTCTTGCAGATCTTTCTCGATCTCTATTTCTCTATGAACTCTTTGTCCTCTTGGTGCAGTGTCCTCTCTGTCTCTCTCTGGTCTCTTGATCCTTGTAGTGCAGTCGGCTCTTTGATCCATCGAGCAGTCTCTTCTTTCAGATTCTCTTTTCTCTCTCTTCTCTGGACTCTTGGTCTTCCTGGTGCAGTCTCTTCCTACAAATCTTTCTCTGTCTGGACTCTTGGTCATCCCAATGCAGTCCTTTATTGCGGATCATTTTCTATCTCACGCGGCTCTTGGTCCTCCAGTTGTAGTGTCGTCTTGCAGATCTTTCTCTCTCTCAGGACTCTTGGTCCTCCAGTTGTAGTGTCATCTTGCAGATCTTTCTCTTAGGACTCTTGGAACTCCTGGCACCATCTTTCTTTTAGATATGTTCCTATCTTGTCCTCTCGGTACAGTCTTTTCTTGCAGGTCTCTCTTTGGTCTCTTGGTCCTCCCGTTGCAGTCTCTTCCTACAAATCTTTCTCTTTCTGGACTCTTGGTCCTGTCAGTGCAGTTTCTTCTTGCAGATCTGTGCGGTCTCATGTTTGCTTCATGTATTAATAGAGCTAAATTCATGGAACTTCCTGATGGAAATTGTTACGTTTGTAGAGAAGAAAGCGACGACAAGCCCTGACTACCGAGTCTGTTCTCGGAGCGCAGAGTGTGGGATCAGATCGGGAAGCGTGTGGCCTATATAACACAAAGGGCCCAATGTAGACCCAGTGACCTAAGAAGGGAAATGTTGAAGATATGAAAAAAAAAAACTTTGGCTCCGCTAAAGAGAATGAGCACCATTTTTTTCAGAGAAGATAGCCGACCTGTTTTTTGTTTTAAAAATTTAGATTGATTCTATCTGTGTATCTACTGGATAAAATGTGGGATCCTGAGTGTTCAGGTATTGGTTTTGTCTATATTTGGGTCTCATACTATGTACGGTCTCTTCTGTACTTTGGCTGATCCTTCCTCACATTTCAGTCATCTGGATTTCGTAGCTGTCACCTCTGTCAGTATTTGAGCGCTGCACCGTACACTCAATCCCTGGGATGAGATCACCGGCGACAATGTAACGCCAAGTTATTGTGCGGCCCGGAGCATGTGCACTTGTGTTCCAAGAACGGAGTGACATAAGACGAGTACTGACCCTACGGTCATTCCGACATTTGGAAAAGCCATCACATGCACCTAACACTCCATTGAATTCTGTATTTTTTTTTACTATATGAGTTCAGTTCAGATGTTAAATGGGGTTGTCTAATCGAAAAACCCATCTCCTCACACTATGTTCCATGTTCAGAATTTTTCACCTACAAAGCAGAACAATGTCATTCTGGAAGGACCCGGCAGCACCTCGAAGACCTTTTATGTTTCGGCATAGAATGTGTAATTCTTAATAGGGGTATTGCTGCCAAACATTTACAGATTACGGGGAAGAAGGATGCCCAATGATTATTATCAATATCTTGAGGCTAGAGACAACTTGTCTAAAGTTGTCCTTCTCTATCGGAGACCCAAACACAATTTTCCACTATTTGAGATCTAAAGTTTGAGGTCTGATGCCATCAAGATTTACATTAACGTAATGTTTCATTTAACTATTTGAGGGCTTCTAATAAATGTGAAAACCTAGTTTTGGAACCTAGTTGGAATACCTTTCCACCTTCTTGGCATCATACCAACTTTATTGGCTTGTAGGAGAAGATTAGAAACTTGCCCTGAATTGCGATTTCCTTCAATTTCTTCTTCTCTTTCCCTGGGATCTAATCTGCTTACCCAGCATAAAATAAATTGGGTTTAAAATCTGTTGTTTGGAATCCAAGAAGAAGAACCATGCTTGGGCTGAGTTGTGTCTTCCTGACACGATCACCACTTATAATGGTATTTTCTTATGTCAACAGGAATTAAAAAATGTTGGAGACTTTTTGAGGTCTTTCATAAGCGGGAAGATCTGGTTTCTCAACCAACTTGGTCTAATCTTTATACTAGTGTAGAACCAAGTTGAAGGAGAAGTTCACTTCTTGTGTCGTAGAAACTAGTCTTCAAGCGACCTCTGTCTTCTCCATGAATTTTGACCTTCCTTCTTTCCAAATCTTTAAGTCCACTGAACTGATTTGGCACTTCAAAAGCAGCTCTGGGGAACATCCACTTGGGTGAAGGTCTGTATGGCCTCTGATTAGAAGGTTGATATAGAAGCTTGTAGGTCAACATGTCTCATAGATGGTTGTTACGCAGTCTAGCCAACTTCTTCTAACTCAGAGTGGAGTAGGGACTCGGGAACCTACTCCATAACTTTAATGTCACATGTACTGGGGTTGTCCAGATGGAAGAATGTGCTAAATGTAAACTTTTTTTTATTGGCCCGTTAGATTCAAGTTCTGATGACATTATCTCTTCTCTTCTAGTTATGCAGCTTTAATAGCAGATTGGCCGGTGGTGGTCCTCGGAATGTGTACGGTGCTGATCGTCGTCTGTGCCCTGATTGGCATCTTAGTGCCTGATCTTCCAGATTTTTCTAAACCGCTCCTGGTATGTATATTTGTTTAGACATTGCGTTCTGCAAATGTAATTTCATTAGCATTGTTAAAAATTGTTAAATATTTTTAAATAATTTTTTTCTTAAAATCCAGTCATAAGTTTTATGCGAAGCTCTGAAGCATCACCTTTAATAGGTCCCAGGTGTGACGGGTCCTGCTATGTTCCCAGTCAAAAGGAAAAATTAGCAGTTTACATTGTGTGGTCAACAACAACAAAAAAATTAAAATAGAAAGATAATTTTTTTAAAATGTAGACTTTGGCCAATTTCTGGATTTGATAAATTTGTGTTTTTTGCTGCCACAGATTAGAAACATGCAATCTGTCAATGAAAATATTTAGCAAAAAACCCCATATTTTTAGAAGTTTGTTATTTTTTTTCTGGTAACCATGGATGGTTTTTATCAGACGTCTTCGCCCACCAAGATTCGTTTGTTAGGAAATAATTTCTAAAGTGGATGTTGTTCAATTTTTTGAAAAAAACTTCTGGTAGAAGTCATTGAATTCTTTCGGCTTGAAAGAAAACCATAAGTTTTAACACTACACAGGACCGTGTGAAACATTCCCCATCCGTTTTACAATATTATGGCCAATATAAAGGGGCTGGAGTAAATTAGAGAAGCTCGTCTGCGGGTACAGCGCCCCACCGGTGTGTGGGTTGTTTGTGGTAGTGCAACTCAGCCTCAGTGGGGCAGATTTACTTACCCGGTCCATTCGCGATCCAGCGGCGCGTTCTCTGCGGTGGATTCGGGTCCGGATTTGGGATTCGGGCACTGCTGCGCAGAAGAGCATCGGAATGCACTCAAGTTCACCGGCCTATTCCTGGTGAAGGTAAGTGCAAGCTCCGCGACACTTTTCTTTTTTTAAATGCGGCGGTTTTTCCGAATCCGTCGGGTTTTCGTTCGGCCACGACCCCCCCCCCCCCATTTCCGTCACGTGCATGCCAGCGCCGATGTGCCACAATCCGATCGCGTGCGCCAAAATCCCGGGGAAATCGGCGCAAATCGGAAAATATTCAGGTAAGACGTCGGGAAAAACGCGAATCGGCCCCTTAGTAAATGACCCCCATTGTAGTTGTTCTACAATACCAGACTCAATCCATAGACAACAGTGGCCCTGTTTTTGGAAGATACTAAGTATGCTTTTCTAATTCAGCTTAATTAGTAAAACTTTTAACAAACATCCATGGGGTAATGGAAACATCTACTATGTTGGCTTCTCGATTCTAAGTTCGTTAGACCATAGGCCTCCATATACATTTTGTGGTTACGGGGAAATGTAGATTGCTTGAATAAGAAACTTTAACTTTGTGATCCTTCGAAACTAGGAATATAAGCCACCACCAGAAGATTATATACCTTTTTCCATTCTTCTGGATTGTGTATGAGGGAGTGTAGAGAGGTCGACGTCGTACAAAGCATCTACTATGTACAGGGGCCTTACATCTACGTGCAAGACTTTGCACGTTGTTGTTCTTACCACATCCACTCCATGACCTGCCGGTGTATTGGGTTGTCCCAGAGTTGACCTTGTTCTCTTCCACGGGCTAGGTCACATTGTACAGTAGTCTACCATACCATAGTAGGTACCATAGCAGAAGAATATAGGAAATACACAGGTGGTAAGTCTCTTCGATACTCTTATCCGAAGATCCTATAGTACCCAATTATTTATGGTTCTGTCCCAACTTTTACCCCGGCAGCAAATGTTGGTGGAAAGAAGGATCAGGTATCTTAGATTTCAGATGTCAGATGTTAGATTTCAGATGTCTAGCATAGACTTGTTGCCCTTTCCGTGTTGAGGACACATACACACTATCTAACTGACGAGATGAAGAGAGGAAGAAGACAGATAGTTCTATAATATTACGCTTCAGCCGGACACTCAATGGATATTAGACTCTTGGGTGATGATCAGATCTTCTTGAGCAGGTGATGGATAACAGTCAATGGGAGTTTTGTTGTGGGGGCTTGATGGTGATGGTAAAGTCTTCTATGTCCTTGGTAGTGATGACATCTGTCCATCACTTTAGATGATCAGCAGTTGTAGCTCCAGGCATTTCTGGGCAATTCACAAAGCTCTTCTCCATCTCCAGCCTGGAGTCATCAGTTGTCACCCACCTGTTAGGAGGCAGTAACCTTTGACCTGTCTCCTCTGACCTCTTTCTGCACATTAGATTGTTTGTGGTTCTTTTGTTGTCTTCACTAACATTCCTTTGATCTTATCTTGCAGGGGTTTGAGCCCAGGGGGACTGCCATTGGCCAAAGACTAGTGACCTGGGACAATATGGTGGATAACACAGGATACAAGGCAACTCTGGCCAATTATCCATTCAAATATGCAGATGAGCAGGCGAAGAAGTAGTTAAGTCGTTTTTATTTATCTTGGCATATGTTCCCTCCTCTTTAACCATGGCATCGTCATGCGGATGTCTCGAAAGTTCATTTTGAGTTTTGAAGCATTTGGATATTGACACCCAACATCTATGTGCACAATCCATGTACCATAGGGGAGCCAAATATTTGAGTTCTGCGAATTACAGCAAATGGAACGTGCAAAGATTGACCATTGACCACCCATCATAAGCCATGGTCATTCATAGATGATACCTAACCTTATTATTGGAGGATAGTTTTAATATTATGAAGGTTGGGATGAACCATTCTTCTGGAGTAGTAAAAACTGTGGTCACAATACAAAAATCCTCGAATACCTTATTCGGTTTGCTCAACCACCAAAACATGGGTGCTTCTGGTACTTCTCTACCCCCTGGATCTATAGCCCTGGTTATAGAAGCCAGCCTTACATTGTAGGAATATTTGTTTAGCCAATGGCTATATGGGTGGATTCTCCAAACACCCATTCAAACACATGCATGCTCGGCGATGCCAAAAGTGCATGTGGGCATAGGTGGTAGTCATTGGAGAGCATTGGCAGTGGCTTATGTCTCGTGAACATACAACCACCCAATCTGCTGTTGGGGTAGTGTCGTAGGACCCCAAACAAATAATTAGCCAAAAGTCTAAATGGATAGCTTCGTTTTCACTCCTGATTCATTGGCTACTTGACTCCTGGGATTTATCTGCCATGAGATTCAAAATCATTTCATAAGGACAATATCCTCTTTTGTGGTACAAGTTTTTGCCATACCAGTAATTTTCCAGTTTCTTTAGATTCATGCTGAGTCTTGCAATAAGAGATGTGTGTCAGCGTCAGTGGGGAGGGGGGGTCTTGAAGAAGGGACAATGCCTCTGAACAAACAAAAGCTTGTGCCCTAAACAAAGAACAAAGGCATCAACTTCTCCCTTCCTCAGAGTATACGAGAGCTTACAAATGCAAGATGATTTCCAAAAAGTCTCCTGCTGCCTCCCACCACTGAGGTTGGCTTGGAAACTGCCCACATTTGGAACACTTCTCCGTAATTTAAGCTCTCGAGACCAGCGGGCATGAAAGACCCGGCTGTAGAAGTGTCTTTGATAACTTATCATATATCCCAAAATGTATTTATTTATTGTATTCATCATATTGTCTTCTATTGCAGTCATCAGGCCGATCGATGGTCAGATGATCACTACGAAAGGGAAAAAAGACAGGTAGACTGGGACTTCCACAAGGACAGCTTTTTCTGTGCGGTGCCAAGTAAGTCCTCAACATTTACACTTCGTTAATGTTATTCTGGGGGGGGGGTGAAACGAAAACTTTTTGCAAAGATTTATAAGATTGTGTTGTCCCAAACCTTGAATTGATTTTGGTGGAGGCCATGAGTTCTTCTGTGATGTTGGCATTGGATGGTGTGTAATGGAGATAAGGTTAATGAGTATAGGCACAGTATTGAAAGTTTTGATCACTTTTATGCTGTACAAATTGCGGAGAAGGACCGAGAGTTGTTTGGGTCTGGTCCATATGAGGCGGAGTTAATTAGCATCAAAATTTGTCTTTATCATGGTCTAGGCTGACAATCTTTAGTCTGAACACTTGGTAATAGCCTAACACAGTGGTGGCGAACCTATGGCACTGGTGCCAGAGGCGGCACTCTGAGCCCTCTCTGTGGGCACCCGGGCCATCACCCCAGCATGAAGGTCACCAGACAGGTCTCAAAGAATCTTCCTATAGAATCTTCCTACAATGATAGGCAAATTTGCCCTCCTCCTTTCAACTGCGTTGGTGTCTTTAGGAGGCTGAACGATTTAAAGTTGTCAAAGAACAAGGAGAAATAAATTGCTGTGCTGGCACTTTGCAATAAATAAGTGGCTTTTGGTTGAAGTTTGGGCACTCAGGCTCTAAAAGGTTCGCCATCACTGGCCTAACACCACTCTAGAAATAGATGGGGTTATCTGTGAGCAGATCAACTCCTTTTCTTTAACTCAGAATTACAATAATGTTTTTACTCAGTGGCACAGCATTTTTAAAGGGGTTTTTCAAGAATTCCACTTGATAGCCTACCCTCATGAAAGGCCATCAATGTCTGGTTGATGACCAACGTGCCAATCAACATTTGTCCCTGCACAAACCAAGAGCGTGCAATCGGTAACAGTTGGATTTATACTCTGTGTAGTAGCTGGAAGCCATAACTACAGCCATGGTTCCTCTACAAGTGAATAGTATCTCCTTTCGGTTCTTTACCTCATGTTTACACCAGGATGAACAGCTGATTGGCATTGGGGGCAGTTGTCGGTCTGAGATGAGACTTTGATGGACCTATCAAAAAGAAATTCTGGTCAACCCCTTTAGGTAGCATTATTGTGAAAAGGCAGTGATTGGCCTCTGTTATTGATTAGTCTTAGTCCGTTGTTCCATGATCCGTGAAGTGGCCATTTCTTCTCAAGGTGGCACCATGTATAGACCACCATGTTTCACCAAGTCAACCTCAAAATGGGATAGACAGGGAGTGGTTGATTGGTGATGACTTTTCTGTTTTATGTAAAGAGGTTTTCCCCGGGTGGGACAGGAGTGGACAAAAGTTCTAGGGATGTCATGGGACATCCAATAAGTGATCTAATGGTCCAAATCGGGTCCCATGATCCTACTGAGCTTGCATCCTGGCACATGGCCATCCTGTGAATCGGAACACTTTCTTATTATTTGCCACCCCAGCCCCCACAAGGTTTTCCAGATTTCCTGGAGTACTTTTTCTAACTTTCTACTCTTTTTTTCAGATAACCGCTATTCACGCATCGTGTTTACCTCAGTGAGTGGACAGAGCCTGTGGAATTTGCAAGCCATCAAGTCAATGTGCAATATAGACAATACAAGGGTAAGTCCAAAAATGTCAATTATTTGGTGCATTCCTGAAATTCTCTAAATTGAAGTTATGTGATCTTGAAAACAAAACACCCTGGTGCCACTCTATCCATTTCAGTGTGTATGCGGGGGTTTGGGATATTTGGATAGCCTCTGCTGTTTACATGGGTTACATGGATAATGTTTGAGAGTAAATAGGGGGGAGGGGCGGTGGAAGACTCCATTAGACATCTTTCTATATGTCTCCAGGGTAAGAATGAAGTGGAGGGGCAAATGTGTGATTCCCACTGTGATTTGGAAAATCCCATTAAATTGCTAAAATCCTGGACATTCACACTAGGACGTGGCATTCCTCAGGGATTCCTTAGGGCAAAGATGGGGGTGGGGTAAAATCGGTCATGAAATAGTGGAATGAGATGTAACTAGATTCACCAGCTCGACCTGTTAGATGGGCCTTCATAATGTATGGGTAGGGTATTCTAACATATAGAACACTATTGCATCCAAAGTGGAGGGTCAGATTAGAGGGTTTCTTCAGTTTATGAAATTGGGCAATTCGAGATTGAGAAAGGTTGGACTCCCCCCTATTCCAGCATTCCCACATCTTCCGGTGCTGGAAGAGATAGCTCTCCTCGAAAGTGTAGGACCAACTTTGCGTCTACCTACCTCAGACTTCACTTTGGGTTAGTTTTGCTCTTAGAAGTCTGAGAGTTATTGGATGAAACTCCTGAGTTCCCAGGCCGGGTAATTGGGGGAAAGTCACTAATGGAATTCAGATGCCGAGAATTCCTAATTAAAGTTTTCTCAATCAGTGGAGGACACACAGGCCATTAAACATGAAATACACACTGCTCCAGCCTTTAGTTATCGTTCACGCCAAGCCGTAAAACAAACTCATTATACAGGATGCTGGAGCGGTAATCTAATTATGGAGGAGATGGTGTTTAACCCCCGATGTGTACAGTTACTCAACAACTCCGAGTACTGAGCTAGCATATCATTATTGCTGGTAATTAAAATGTCATGGCTGATCTATCCAGATCTCTTCATGGTAATTATATTACAAACAAAACAAAAAAACTAGTCAACTCCTGGTTCCTTCAACTCAATGTTCTGGTGGTTGGGTCGGGAGCATTGGGAGAGTTGATGTTCAGCAGTGACCTCATGAAACACATGGTGATCTGTTTTTGAGAAGCATGGGGACACTTTGGAAGACTCCACCCTATGAGTGTATACATAGGTTGATGTCATGTTGTAGTTTGACCTCAGAAGAACTTGGTTTTGATGTTCTTCTTTTCTTCTCTACAGATCAGATCCCACCCGCAATTCCTAGACCTGTGCCAGAGGACCACCGCAGATTCATGTTGCCCCAGCTGGACCCTGGGAAACTACATTGCTATTCTCAACAACAGATCTTCATGTCATAAGATTGTAGAGAGGGACGTGTCTCACACGCTAAAACTAATCCGTACCTGTGCCAAATATTACCATAATGGAACTTTGGGACCAGACTGCTGGAATATGGCTGCCAAAAGGAAGGACCAGCTGAAGTGTACAAATGTGCCTCGAAAATGTACCAAGTACAATGCTGTCTACCAGATCCTTCATTTCCTGGTGGACAAAGACTTCTTCAATCCAAAGAATGTGGATATCTCCAATCCAGTTTTAAGGCACAGTATGCTCTTCTCCCCAACAGAGAATGGGGAGTCCATGATGAACATTTATCTGGATAATTTTGAGAACTGGAACTGTTCTGATGGTGTAACCACCGTCACGGGAATTGAGTTTGGAATCAAACATAGCTTATTTCAAGACTATCTCTTAATGGATACCGTGTATCCGGCCATTGCTATATTAATTGTCCTCTTGGTCATGTGTATCTACACAAGATCAATGTTTATCACACTGATGACCATGTTCGCCATCATTAGTTCACTGATTGTATCTTATTTCCTCTATCGTGTCGTATTTAACTTTGAGTTTTTTCCCTTCATGAACCTCACTGCACTGATCATTCTTGTCGGAATTGGGGCTGATGATGCTTTTGTCTTGTGTGATGTCTGGAATTACACCAAATTTGACAAACCACACGCGGAGACCTCGGAGACAGTGAGCATCACCCTACAACATGCTGCTCTATCTATGTTTGTCACCAGCTTTACCACCGCAGCGGCCTTCTACGCCAACTACGTCAGCAATATTACCGCAATCCGGTGTTTCGGAGTCTATGCTGGCACCGCCATATTGGTCAATTATTTCCTTATGGTCACATGGCTACCTGCCGTAGTTGTTCTACATGAACGTTACCTCCTGAACATTTTTACCTGTTTTAAAGGTTCCCAACAACGACCTTATAACAAGAAGAGCTGCTGGAATGTCATGTGCCAGAAGGTCCAGGAGTTTCTCTTCACAGTTTCTGAAGCATCAAGAATTTTCTTCGAAAAAGTATTGCCGTGCATTGTCATTAAATTCCGATATGTCTGGGTGTTTGGCTTTCTGGCCATGACTATTGGTGGAGCGTATATTGTTTGTGTCAATCCAAAGATGAAACTCCCATCGTTAGAACTTTCAGAATTTCAAGTGTTCAGGTCTTCCCATCCTTTCGAGAGATACGATGCCGAGTACAAAAAGTTGTTCATTTTTGAGAGGGTCCATCATGGGGAGGAGCTCCATATGCCCATTACTATTGTCTGGGGAATCTCTCCTGAGGACAATGGAGATCCCTTGAATCCAAAAAGCCGAGGCAAGCTGAAATTGGACAGTAGCTTTAACATTTCCAGCCCTGTCTCACAACAATGGATGTTAAGTTTTTGCCAAAAGTTGAAAAACCAAACTTTCTACTATCAGACAGATGAACAGGACTTTACCAGTTGTTTCATCGAGACCTTTAAACAGTGGATGGATAATCAAGACTGTGACGAACCTTCTCTTTATCCGTGTTGTAGCCAGCAAGGATTTCCATATAAACAGGAGGTATTCGAGCTCTGTATCAAAAGGGCCATCATGGAGCTTGAAAGGAGCACTGTTTACCATTTAGACAGCAAGACTCCCGGCCCAAGGTTTGACATCAACGACACCATCAGAGCTGTAGTATTAAAATTTAAAAGTTCTTACCTTTTCACTTTTGCATATGAGAAGATGCATCACTTTTACAAGGAGGTTGATGCTTGGGTTTCAAAGGAACTCCAGTCCGCTCCGGTTGGCCTAAGCAATGGGTGGTTCGTGAGCGACCTTGAATTTTATGACCTCCAGGACAGCCTTTCCGATGGGACCTTGATTGCCATGGGATTATCGGTTGCTGTTGCGTTTAGCGTCATGCTTCTTACTACGTGGAACATAATTATAAGTCTCTATGCCATAGTTTCAATAGCGGGCACTATATTTGTTACGGTTGGCTCCTTGGTTCTTCTTGGATGGGAACTCAATGTTCTAGAATCCGTCACTATATCTGTTGCCGTGGGTCTTTCAGTGGATTTTGCTGTACATTATGGTGTTGCCTATCGCCTTGCTCCAGATTCGGATCGAGAAGGGAAAGTAGTCTTCTCTCTCAGTCGCATGGGTTCTGCTATTGCCATGGCTGCACTAACCACCTTCGTGGCTGGAGCAATGATGATGCCTTCTACTGTTCTGGCCTACACCCAGTTGGGCACGTTCATGATGTTGATCATGTGCATTAGTTGGGCCTTTGCTACATTCTTTTTCCAATGCATGTGCCGTTGTCTCGGGCCACAGGGAAGTTGTGGTCAGATTCCGTTGCCAAAAAAGTTGCAATTCAAAGCCTTTTCCCAAGCATTGTCATCGAGTACCACCGAGAGAGGACAAAACAAGGCAAACCATAGTAATAAGTATCAGTTAGACACACGAGGTACAAAGACGGAGGTGGAACATGAACATTATGAACTGGAACCTCTAGCTTCACACAACAGTAGTACATCTTGAAGGACACATTGCAGCAAGAACCTTCTTGAGATCTTGTTTGTGCTCACAATTTTGCGTCTTCACCACCCTTTACAAATTGTGCACAGTTCTTGGCGGACTAACATATGCCTTTATTTTCCATTGTTTGCCACAAATCCATCCATGCCTCATGCAAAATGTCCAATTCTATAGCTGACACCATGTCATTGCCTGGTCAAACCTAATCACTAATAATAAGATGACCTTCACCCATAATCTGGTACTGTGTGTGGTATATTCGTCAAGTGTTATCTAAGAACACATCATGGTTGAGTTATTTTAAGTATAGTGCCATCCCTGTCCACAGGTTATGTGTGGTATTACATCCTTCCACCATTCTGTATACTGCAGGTGAATTGCAGGACACAAATCTGTGGTCTGATGTTGACCCTGTGTCTAAAACAGAGCTTCCTTATTCAACCGGATTGGTGGTGGTCACAGTAGGTTCTGCCCAGAAGACCAAGGTTTTTCCTGGTGTTTGTTGAGTATTCTTTGACCAGTCTATGTACTGATAAGTTTTTAAAGAAACACTCTGGCAAAAATGATCCATCATGATACATCACGTCTAGTCCTGGGCCTTAGAGGATGTTCTTTAGCAGGTCCAGTAGTGGACTATAATATAGGACGTTTGAGATGGCGCCCAGGGCCCATTACCACCTGAACCAATTGATACTGGGCTACAGAGATAATAAAGAGAAGGACCTCAAGCCATGAAATCCTCAACACATATCTACACTAGGGTCCTTCCAGTTAGACTTGTAATGGCCCACAATTGTCTCAGGCTAAGGGCCTATGGCCATCATAATCCGGCCCCTGGATCCCTGGGTCATGTTTTGCCTAATAAGTCCCAACACCAGGAATAAAAAAAGTGCTCTAGGCTTCTGAATTGACTTTAAAGTGCCAGTATAACAAAGTAACATGAAGGTGCAAACAGAACCAAGTGACATGAAGGCACCAGAAAAACAACATTTTCTTTTTACAGAATTTTTTTATTGTTTTTTTTGCCTTAAAAGCAATCATTGTAGAAAGATGTGTGTATAGGGAGAGAGACGCAGGTGTGAGCGATACAAATAGCACTTCCGAGCACCACAAATGTACAATGTCCCTCAATTCTGAATGTCAGTCGTAGACCAAAATGTCGGGAACCTGACACTAAATCTGTACGAGCCACAAAGTGATGTAAATCTGTCAAGGTCAAGTGCAATTCTTCTGATTGTCTTATGCCAAACATTGATGCCGACGTGCCTGCTGTACGAAGAGAGATCAAAGTCTATGTCAATAAAACCATATAGAATATTGTGGCCGACTCTGGTTTTCATTTATTTTTTTGGGGGAAAAAAATGTAACAGCAAATTATTTCTTTCCTATAGGAGGATCAGGAAAGTTTACATTGAACTATAAGCCTATAACTGATGTAGCTAGGTAGATAATATGGGATAGAAAGATGTGAGATCGATAACAAATAGATAAAACAGATACAAAGGCTATAGAAAGTATTCAGACCCCTTTAAATTTTTCTATTGGTTTCATTGCAGCCATTAGGTAAGATCA